>JANSTP010270070.1:0-10481 GCA_025330745.1 Cladonema radiatum | reverse complement strand
CTTTTCCATTTCTAAATGAAATCAAGAAGAAAAATATGAATCAAATTTCCAAATAATGTGATGTTAGTTACTGTCGAAAGAGATTTTACTCACCCGAACTTGAATTTGGCTCGTCATTATCTTCCACACCATTATTATCCAATCCATTTTCTTTCACAAACTTCGAACTATCTGAATCCCGTTCTCCTAACATTTCGTCGAAATCTTTATAATATGCACAGAAGCGAGGTAAAGCACCAGTTGTTTTATTGTTTTCTTTGGCTGCTTTGTTTTCATCTTTAAGCAGTTGTAACTTAGCCTTGATTTGTGCAACGGTTTTGGCTGTTCCACATGCATCGACAGCGGTTTTTATTTTCAGACATGCTGCTGGTTGTTTAAATATTTCTAAACTCAAGAAATTTTCCTTCCATGCGTTTACCAATGCTGTCTTCTGTTTGTTCGGCCACGTTACACAATTTTTTCGAATTTTCTTTTCGGTTTCAATTTCGCGTCCCTCTGTTGAAAATGAGAGCTTTTTCTTGAACTATTCTCTTCCTCTGCCTGTTTGTCTTGAATGCTATGACTACTATACTGACTTTCATCACAACTAGAATTTTCATTGAACTCTCCTTGAAATTTTGAGTTGTTTCCCTTCGAACTTGAAGGTTGCATAATGGAATTACTTTCCGAACTACTTGAAAAATTTGATCGGTAATTTTGCTCCCATTCTTCGAATGTTGGTAATGGCGCATACGGAAAACTGATTCTGAAATAGTCTATATATGTATCGTAACATCTTTGCATATACATTTCATGACTATTCATGTTGACAATCTGTTGTTTTTGAAAATGTGAAGAAATATTTTGAAAATATCCAAATTTGAACTTTTGACTCTGACTTTTGGTATAAATTGTGGCGTATTGTCTTGTATACGAAGACACAATAGATAATCAGACTCTAGGGTATCTCTTATTTAAGGAAATTTTTATTAACGTGAAAACTCTGTCACACTTATAATTGAGCATTATCATCATGGTTACAAAATATTTTTTCTTAAAATAAGAAATCTTTTTTTGAGTGCGACCCCCCTATTAATCTTATAAACCTCATAAGAATTTAAATAAATTGCTATTTTTTAACTATGTTGTATAACGAAAGACATAAATATTTTGTGTGTTGCCAGAACTTACTGATGTTTAACATTTTTAAAGCAACATCACTAGTAGCCTGAATGAAATTATATACCGTACCCACATTTTTTAAAACAATCTAATAAATAACTAATATAAAATGAGGTTAAGATTTATTTTCCTTGTAAACCTTGCTGAAAATGGGAAGGTTGCAAGGTGTAGCTATGCTAGCTACATTTGCTAGGCTTTTCCTAGCTAGACAGTGACTTTCTATCTGACTCAAAATTATCTACAGCTTTATTTGATAAGAAAACAAACTAAATTCCATAAAAAAGTATCTTTAGAAAAGATTTTTTTAAAAAAAAAAAAATGTATTAATATTTGAGGCCACCCGTCAACCAGCGACTAAAAAGTACTGAAATTCCATTTCGTCCAGAGATGAATTAAAGAAAGTCATTACATCAAATATATTGATATCAAGACGCATTAATAATTCAGGCCACACGTCAACCCGTCAAGTCAAGCTACTTTCCAACGAGTAATAGGTAAAAAGAATATATAGAATATGTGAAAAGGCATGAACAACCAAAAGAAATATAGGAAAAAGACAAACTGTTAATACAACTGAAACTCAAAAATAATATTAATTGCACTCTTTCTATAATAGATACTTTTCCGCTATCAATGCTGTCCGCTATTTAGAGGTTCTATTTTATCAAGATAAACCAACAATAGCATTTAACGCTATTTCGGACGGGCCTTTTGATGGACGTTAGAAGGGCGCGGGGGAACTTGTGAAACTTGGTAGTATTGTAGAACAACCTTTCTAGTTTCAGAAAATTACAAAGACATTGGTCTGGGGGTCCTGATGTCAGCACTTTTTTTCCGTGATGTTTGAAACGAATTAAAAAACAATGAAAAACTTGAAAATCCCTTTTTTACCCGAATCGGTTTTTTCTAGTATGTTTAATTAGTTATGAACATTAAAAATTACCACAAAATTTACCACTGGATTTCTTTTTCCAACTTTTTTCTATTTTTGACCCTAAAAATGGTCTATTCAGCGGCGGCAAAGAGCCCGTTGTGACAATTATTTCGTTTAGGGAGCCGACCTGAATAAGGTTAAGATTGGGAAATTTTTCTGTATACTTGATAACACTGAATCTTTTTCTAAACGTTTTTATGAGTGGAAGCCGAAATTCGATATAGCTTAGGCTACATATACTATATTCAACATTTTAGCGTGACATGCTAATTATAGCAAAAAAGTTTAACTGCCCTATTTTGATAAGATCACTTTACCTTTGTTTGATTTTTCCAGCAATTTTTGTTTTGCCTTTAGTTTTATGACCTATGTCCTGGCCCTGTCCTTTAATCTAAATAATTTTATTTTATTTGTCCTTTGAGAACTTTCAGGGTGGATGTTTATTGGTGGAGCGTTCGATAGAGTGGGCGTTTATAAAAACTACCTGAAGACAAAAATGAAAATAATGGAGAGTTGTTGTTTTCTTCAAAATTGGTTTAATATATAAGGATATAAAATGTTTCATTCACTTTTGCGTTTTTCTTCTATGAACAAACATTAAGTTGTTGTAGATGGTTCTAGTCACGTGGCAACGTGATGACGTCATCAAAAACCCAAAATTTGCATTTCTCGAAAAATGCCGACATCGGCAAAAATGAAGTCAATATGTATTGACAGATGTCCCTCACTTTGTTGTCAACTTAACTGAGAAGTTTGAACATAAAAGGTTTATTATAAGTCGAGTTACTGCAAAAATTGTTTAGAATGAGTCAGTAAAAGTTACACTCACGTTCAAAGAAGAGGACGCGGTCGAAGGGGAGAAAGGTTGTAAGGTGCAAACAGGTGCACAACTAACGTTTGATCACAGGGTGAAAACTTCAATGTAATTGCTTTTGTACTGTTCCAGCAATTGAAATTTTCGTCGTTTTCTTTTTCTTTTTTCTTTTCTTTTTTTATATGAGCAACTGAGGCATATAAAATTTGGAACATAAATTTCGCCAAAATTTCTACCCTCACCTCAAACACCTTTTATTCTACTTCTGGGTTCTGCCACTAAAGCAAACACACTGCTAATATTGGTTTATGACTTGATGCAAAAATGCAAGGAGATCAGATAATAATTAAAGACAGGATTGAAGTCAATGCAATATTTAGAATTTATTTTGTAAATAATTCAATGATTTAAGGGAATTAAAAAAAAATGTCACATAGAAAATTCGAAAATATATAATAATGGAATTCGAACTGACATAAATGAAAATTAATTAATCAGAGCTAAAGCTTCACACATATAATATATAAATTCATGGGATTGTCTTTGTTTACAAACGCGACAATTTGATATATTTGCTACAGATTGTTCCAGGGTACTCAATGAAGGAAAGCAACTGCACTAAAATCTGTTTTCATTTTTTTTATTTAAAGCATAGAAAGATCAGCAGACAGAGCGAGAGAAAGGAGAATAGGTCACATTTCTTTATAGCTTCCTTCCCAGTAATAAGCATAATGTTACTTCCAGAGTGGTGAGAGGAAACTTGTGTGTCTAGCCAACTTTTATATGAGCAAAAAAATAATAAAAAAATAATAAAATCATGGTGTACCTGACCGGCCTGTGCAGTAATGCCTAGTTCTAGCAACTGAAAACTGGAAACTTGCTGTCCCAAAACATAAGGTTAATTGAGTTTTAGCACGACTGTTATGACATGTGAGCCTTAGCGCTGGCTAGATATGGCATGTGATGGACACCATGGTTAAAGTATTAAAATTTTATATACGTCAAACTAGCTGGTAAATACAACAGACATGGAAAAGAGATACTTAACTACTGCTTTTTTCTTTTAAATTACAGATCTCTTTGACCAACAAAAGTATTAGCTCTCTCTGAAAGGAAACAACAAATACCTGCATACCAACTGATAGCCAAACAGAAAATAACTGAGCGAGCTTGCGTTAGTATTTGTTGCTATAAACGAAACCACGGTATTTGATTGGCTAAGAGAGGGATTTTTGCACACGTGACATGTATAATTGTAAACAATATGGAGTCGAAACAAAAATTTGTAACTTTATGAGGTTAGAAAATCCCACCAAAATCAATATATTTTATACTACGTTTACACTTGTTGAAATTTATTCGGATTCACGAGGCAATCCGAATAAATGTGCAGTTTATACGGATAGCGTTTACACTTGAAATCTAAAAATTTATTCGGATCCATCGTGAATCCGAATAAATTCCAACCCAGGTTTCATAGTGAATAAATTTTATTCGGATTCATAATAATACGAGATAATTTTATTCGTATTTCAAATGTAAACAGAAAACCAGGCAGAAAATTTCTTATTTTGGAAACAAAATAGGCGAAAGTGAGTAGAGATTTAATTTATGCGAATATTTTAGGTGACTATTATCAGTATAAATGTGAGAAAAAAACGTAAGTGTAAACGCTGTAATACGCCATGTGGTTATTTCTTCGGATTTAGTTCTGAATCCGGAGTTTTGATGAATCCGAATAAATGTCCACAAGTGTAAACGTAGTATTAGACCTATTTAGTGAATATTTATGAATTCCGGCGTAAGCCAATGTTTGGTCTACCTGAATTCAAAATTTTGGAGCGTAATGTTTAATATTGATAAAGTTATGGGTTTCGAAAAATTTAATTTGCCTAAAAAAAGGTGGTTTTTTTGTCAATTTTCAAAGTTTCATGCTCTTGTTTTCAATTTCCAGGCACTTTCATATACGGTTTTGTATATCCCTGAAACAAAACTTTATCCAGCATTTGACAGCAAGTTTCAAGCAAAATAGACAAAATTCAAAGATATCTGAGAAGTTTTCTGCAACATGGTAAATCAAAAAAAGGCGGTTTCAGAAAATCGATCAATCAAAGTATCTTTTGAATGAAAAGCTTAAATTAAAAACGGAAAAAATTTGTGCCTGTAGATTCTTATCTAGTTTCACATGCTTTTTAAATTTTTCAAATTAAGCTCGAAATCACTGAGTAAAAGGTGAAAACAAGTTTTCCCATCTTTTCCGCCTTTATCTGGTATTTGAAAATTCTCCGATACAAGAAGAAAAAACGTCTGTCAAATATTAATACAACGTACGGCGTACGCTAGTAATAAACAAAAATAATCCAATCTTTAATCTTTCTAGTTAGCTACCAAACGAAGCTAAATTCTTTAAACATCTCAACATGCTATTTTACATTTTTTCAAAACTCTGCTGCAAATCTGTATTTACCTGGCAAAACAGTTAAATTAATTGAAAAATTAAATGTTTTGATCACACACTACAAGTTTGTCTCTAATTTTACTCTCCTAGATGGTTCTCGATTGCCTCAAACAAATGATAGTCGCAATTAATTGCTATAGGTGCATAACCAGCCTTATATTGCGAAGTCAAGTAAATTTTGAAAGATAATATTTTCATAATATGTATAATCTAGAAGAAAGTTACAAACCTTGTTAGCATTGTGTCCCCTTTCGTTTCATCAATAACCGGTTGCCTAGATGCTGGAGAAGTTAGAAGCTTGGATGGTGGTATCGACAAACATTCTGTCTTTTGCAGTGATTTTTCTGCACCTTCATCTTTGAGAAAATAGCAAAGGTGAGGGTAATTCTGGCGAAACAATCAGAAAAGAAAGACAAGGTAAAAATGTTAAGGTAAAAGGAGGCATTTATAAACTATTGAGAATCACTTACACATGAATTCATGTGGAAACATTTGGATAATTTGGTTTTGAAATTGTTCAGAAGCTAAACTTGACATTTTGGGCATTTTACCAAGCCCAAAGCCATCATATTAGGATTTTGGGGGTTGGGGTGGGGGGTGGTCGTATAATATTAGTCGCCCACCAGGTTTGGGGAGCAAAAAACATTAACTTTACTTTCTCTGAAGCCACCAATATGGACATGTTGGAATGTATATTTTGGTATATATAGCAGTTGGAAAATGTGCAGAACTATCTTACATATATGAGATTTGTGTTTTAATTTGCACATAACACTTGATAATTTTAAATTGCTCACATTTACTGAAAAACTAAAAACTATATTCAACCGATCTAACTTTCAATAATCTGATTTTATGTAAACAAACACAATTATATCAAAAGAGTTTCTTAAAAAATTGCTTTCCGAAAAATTAGGTCAACCTTTTTTGGTACTTTGTTCAAGCAACTAACAGGAACCTGTCACAAATAAATGTGACAAAATCATGACGATGAGAAGCTTCCTATCAGGGTGCCCTACCCATCGATCAGAGTTCTTCCCAAATGGCCTATTTTCATGGAAACTGTACAAAAATCCTGGACAAAAATTGTGGCAAAAATACAAAACCCCTCCCTCTGTGTTCAATGTTGTCTAGTCTAATAAACTTTGACCAAAATACCTGAAAAACAAAGTTGAGGATGGAGGGAAGGGGAGCCCTTCTTAATCTTGATTTAATGGCTTATGTTACAGGCCCATAGCAGACTGTTTTTGGTTGGGGTGGGGCTAGGTGTACAATCGAAAAAACGCCCACAAGGGTTGGGCGAGGAAGAAAATTTTGCATTTTAAAACCTCTAAAATCGCTATTTCAGCGTTTTCCAAGAAGTGAAATTGACGATCGGATTTTGGGTTTTTAGAGTGAAAACTATGAGTTACAACTAGCTTATCCATCAACTTAAGGGAAGGAAGTTAATTTCTATACGAACTGTCGGAACATCGGATTGATTACTTTTGTAACTTATATCTTACAATACTTTGAAGTTTGAATAGTTTGAAGTACGATCGAACGCAACTGCAGCACTAAAAAAATATAGCTACATGGCAGACAATGCGAGTTGGAAAGTGAAGGTGGTGGGGGCTCAATATGTCGCTCACCATGGTTGGGCGACGAAGAAATTTTGGAATTTAGAGGCTCTAAACAGCTTTTAACGCTAATTTAGAAGACAAAATTAATGGAATCACATTATTTTATTATAGTGGAATAAAAGTGCATTTTCAACAAATAAGAGAATATTATCCCTTACAAAATTATGCATTAAGGCTGAAACTTGTATGCAAATTAATATAATGCAGCAAGCGTTTGTGCCGTCCCTTCAGTTCAGTTGAACAAACATTCCTTGTTTTAGCAGGATTAGTGTTACGATTAATTAGTGTTAGTATTTTTTAGGCTCAATGGTCAATATTTATAATGTCAAGTTTACTATTAAAACGTTTGGAAAATGATAAATATAGCATCTTTATACAAATATCCTCGAGAAGTGAAAACAATTGATGATACATGAAGGCTAAAAATACTGTCATAACTAGTCACTTTCCATGAAAGTAGAGCGAATACAGAGTAGAATAGAGTGTTACTCGAAGGAATTTGAAGCTTTTTTTAGTAACCTCATGCTTTTTTCAAGATAAAAAAAATTTGTTTTACTTGCCAAAATGTTTGGGCTGGGGGGCATAGATCCCCCTGCCCCCTTCTGCTACGGGCCTGTGTTACAGATTTTTTGCCATGCTATTTTGAGTAGGATTGTACCAATTTTTCAAAAATTTGAAAAGGTATTCCACACTATGTTATTTCTTAAAAAATTTAAAAACATTATTTCTAGAACAATTAGCTTAACATACTACCTTGCAGAGGCTTTTTCCCAGGAAAATTTTGATACAGATTACGAAAAAACTAGGATGAGATTGAAAAAACTGTAGTACCGCTTTTTAGTTGAAATAACCTATCGTATGTCAAAAGCAAAAGTGTTTCAAAAAAATCTGTATTACGTCGAATGAAGGCTTTTTACATTTTTTAGGTAGATTTCTAAAATTGAAACTGAATCCCATTTTACCCTTTCCCTGAATTGTTTTTAGATAAAAGATAAAAGTCAACATAATATCAAAAAACAAACATATATTTATGCGAAATATCAAAATTTCAGCCGAAGTTAAAAGTTTTTGTTGAATTTCATATGGCTATCTTCCCTCTTGACTATCCTTAATCAGCAGTGATGTTGATGATAATGATGATGATGATGATAATGATGATGATGATGATGATAATGATGATGATGATGATGATGATGATGATGATGATGATGATGAAAAATTTAAAACGATCCTCACCTTTTCTAGCAACTGATAAGTCATTGTCCTTCCTTTCAGTCAGTGATTTTTCTCCACGAGTTTCTTTCGTCGAATCAGGAATTGAGATTTGTTTGCTACATACAGGCTGACTAATTCCAAACGCTACACTTTCTGATTTTTTGTTAGTTTTCTCAACTTCTACTTTGGTGTCAGGCATAGTACCAACATTATCGATATGCTGCACTCTCGTTTTTTCATTGGAAAGATTCTCAGATGTCCCGTTTTGAATATCTTGAATTCGTTTTCGACGTCTTTCAATATAGTCATTATCAGAGGGTAGTAAATCATTACGTCGGTAAGTACTTGCAATTGAATAAGCTTCAAAGGATTTTCGACGGAGGAGACGCTCATAAACACTTTTATTGCGCGGATCAGATGATAAAGAACCACTCGTTTGACCTCGTTCACTTGTTGAAAGTCTTCCTCTTCTTAAAACTACACGGTTTTCAGATCCAATTTTATAACTCATTGTCCTAAAGAAAAATTCACATCAAAGGAATACAAAAAGGTAGCAGTTTTTGCGAAAGTGAAGTTAAATGATGAACATTTAGATGAAGTAAATTCACAAATAAATCGAATCGATAGAAATGTGAATAGAAAGAATAAGAAATGCATTTAAATGGAAATGCCAAATTTGGATAAATAGTAAAATTAAATGTATATTAAACTTACATGAAAAGAGCAAGAAATTTACCATTCGTAAGAATATGACGATTCGTAACTAACGAGTAGCGAGTTTCGAGTTGTTAGTTATGAATTACGAATAAAAGTGTGAGTTAATTATATTTGTGCGAGTTAATTAGATACATTTAGGAGTTGATTTATCCAGTGAGTTTGTCAGATCGGCACACGCAAAAAATGAGCAGACATATGAACCCCGACAAAAAACCGACAGCAATTTAAGCATGAGTAAAAATCCGCAGAAGACAAATAGCAATGAAAATCTTCAAAAGTTGCGACAGAAAAAATCGTGTAAAACGTTTTTGCTACAAAAAAGGATGCATAAGCAACAAAATGCAAAATATACTTCAGTTTTCAGTAGGGTTAGAGCAGCAAGACTATTACTTCCTGACTAAAGACGGCTAATATCGTTTTCAAAATTGGATATTACTTTGCGTTAGCTAGAAGGGTGGACCTCAGTTCCAAATATTCTAAGCAAATTTATTGTATGATAAAAGTTAATTATAAACACGTTCAAAATTGAAAATTAGTTTTACCTACCATGTAATCTAAAGTTAGTCAGCTTTAACTAAAGAGAAAAAGGTTTAGCGCAGAAAAATTACAGAGATAGTCACCATCTTACCATCATTTTTCTGGTATATCTGCGAACCTTGAATTTGGAATATTTTACAATTCGCTGAAAGTTTTAAGGAAGTATGCAGTGCACATAGACCTGTGGACACATAGGAAAAAAAAATATTGGTTAGTTCTTTCACGTTTTTGATTAATGAAAAAGAATTGGAGGCGTATTCTGCTTAAAATGAAATGCTTAAATATTGGTACCCAGAAAATAATTGACTAGTAAAATAGGTCATCCATTAAGATTGTCTCCATGATACACCACTAAAAAATACCTCTCTTTATCCAACCTACACCCTCAAAAAATACTCCAAGGATTCTGCTCCCGCATATCAACTGAGAACTAAATTCATTTTCGAACTTTGTACATTGTTAGAAAAATTCATTGTGAGCACATTGAAATAATATATTTGGCATTTTGAAGTCATTAGCCATAATTAGTCAAAATTGGGCCTAACTTTGAGGGGCTGGCTCTCTGGAAATACAAAAGCTTTTTTCATTCGGAAAATAATCCCTGAAATCCATTTTTTGAGACGAGGTGCGGAAGTCGGATATTCCGCTTGTCAAAATGTCGATTACCATGGTAACTGTGGTTGTGGTCACCAAGCAATTGTGCTAAAAAAATTTTGTTTAATCTCATAAGGTTTCATCATGTCTTCATATGTAGTTTTTCCGTTAGAAAAGAAAAATGAGTTCTGTGGCGGAATCCCCACTCGGCGGTCAGATGTGTTTTAAATCTTTGAATTGAATCTTACTCAATGATTTCTCTTACTCAATGAAAAGTTTTCAACATGCTCTCATTTGCTACAATCAAGGCTTACTATAGTTACAGGCCTATTCATCGCGCGCCTCCAGTTTGAAACTGGAGGCGGGAATTTCGAAGGCTCATTCTCTAAAAATGGCTGATCGAGGATGGACGAATGTGAAACTTGTGTA
>JANSTP010270059.1:0-10483 GCA_025330745.1 Cladonema radiatum | reverse complement strand
TGCTAACAAAATATCTTGCAAACAAAAGTATGGAAATGAACTTTTGTTTTCCCATTCACAATAGATAGAAAAGGAAGAGGGAGGGGTGTATCGCTAACTCCTCATTATTTCAATATCAGATGATTAGAAAATACCAAAAGATCAAATGAAAATACCAGATGACAAGAATCAAACTATTTGTAAAATCATTAATTAGCACCAAAACTGTTTGCTGATGCCATAAGTAATTGCAGTAACCGTATATTCTGTCAAGGAGTTCTTCTCTTAAATAAAGGGTGTGTTAAAAAAGAAAGCATGGGTGGTTTTTGAAATATCTTCACTGATTCTGCTTTTTTGATTGATGACAGAGTGTAATCTAGGGAAATACAGGGCCGCAGTGCGGCCCATTTTCCCAATCGAATTTAAGTTATTACTTTCCCAATAGGTTTTTGCATATATTTTTTTTTATTTTGCTATTATACCTGTCTATAAAGTGGTTACGTGAAAACACTCATTGTATTGAGCATTCACGTGTACCTTGGACTTCTTTAAGGGGAAGGAAATTTCGTGTAACTGAAATATTTATTAATTGTTCGAATGCGCAAGCATCCTTGTATATGTGACATCCTGTTTATTACAATGTGAGTTGATGAGACATTGAAGGAGAATATGGTAATCAGAGTAGACGTTAATTGCCTAAATCCTTGTAAGGTAATACGATATCAGAGCTGGGTGGCAAGGAGCCAAACACGTTTATATGAACGCTTGTGGTGCAAGCTAAAGTAGCAATAAAAAGTAATTTTTGAGGCCTTTCTACTGCAGAATAAGTAGGCTCAATTCTCATGCAGATTTTAAGACAAATTTATGTACAACATGTGTACATTATTAACAGTACACACTATTGGCCAGCTCCTAGTGAAGTCATATGAGCTGCGATACTGTAATGGTTATGAAAGTAACGTTATAAAATATTTGGGCTCGTGATATCGCTATTGTGGTGCGGAAACAAAAAGTAATTTTTTTGAGGATTGAAAGATTTTAACTTTTGATAAATCTAAAAAATAACTTTTTGAGGAAGCAGCTGTTAGAAAAGCAGAATCAATATTTTATCCAATCCACCCATGAGGTAGATGTCAATTATAGTTGGGATTTTTATTTTTATTTGCACATCCTCTCCCTTGTAGGCCTATCATAACTGCACAGTCTAGAAAAGACTTTGAGAAAAGAAAAATATTTGACAATGAGCATATACTTATTGTGAACACATGAAGTGAACATATTGAATTAATAAAGAAATAAAAACTCTCTTGCTGAGTAAATCTTCAGACAACTGTGAAAAAATTATTCATGTGCTGTAGATTGATAACTTTTTTCTCATTTTTAGAGCGTTAAAAATTATTTAAAATAGCCGTTTTAGAGAATTTAGAGGCCAAAATTTTCTCCGTTGCCCAACCATGGTGGGCAACAATTATTAGGGCATTTAAGCAGAGCATAGTTTTTCCCAATTATAATATTTCTGCCTCAGTTTCAAATTTCTAGATTACACCCTCGATGAAACACCAAACTATCATAATTCTATTTTCGATAGAACAAAATGTTACCTTGATAAGTCGTGAAAGCTATAGCCTATTGTCACTGTTTAAAAATATTAATGAAATCAAAAAATACATAGCACGTATACAGAATGTCAAAAAACACAACCATCTGCTTATATAAATGTACTGCTTTTAAAATCCTTAAGGCTCAATATTACCACCAACTTTTGAAACTAATTTACAGCGACTGCGGAGCTGCTCAATTGTGTTATCCGACTTTAATGTCACAATTAATAACTATTTTTGAGTACATTGTAAAGATTCTTTTTGATATTACAAAACCTACATAGACTGGTTTTCATGTGACGTCATTTGTTATGATTTTCCGGAGGAACTGACAGGTAAGAAAATACCAACTCAAAGGGGGGAAAATGTAATAATCAACCTATAAGCATATTTTTTGAAAGGCCTACTCGGTATTAAATTTCAATCTTTTTCTATAAAAAAGATTATAAGCTCACAGGAAGCACTCAACCATGGATTTGTCTCTTAATGTTTATCTCACTTTTCCCACTATAAGACTACATTTTCATTGCTGTACATAAAATGGCAAAATAAAAGAAAATGCATGCACATCTATGCCACTCAAAGTTGTCAATCAAATACAAAGGCATTTATAAACTACTGCTGATCTTTTTGAGAGGCATGTAAATACAATGGAATATGTTTAAAACGACGGTCTCTGTAAGTAGGTTCTCTTATAGTAAATCGTTTTTCCTGAAATGGAATTTTCTGTTGTTTCTAACCTATCTGGGAAATCCATTTTCTTACATCACCCAAATAAAAAGTAAAATAAAAAAATTACCTTGGTGGAATTTTATTATTCATAGCACAGAGATCAGGTCTGACAGCATGACCATGAGCAATTCGACCAATCAGATATGGGAAAGATCCACCTGCATAAATAAAGAATTATTACATACATAATATAAAATACATTTACCTAGAATTCAATAAAACCTACAGTAGCAATTTTTTACATGAATCAGTACCTTTTTAAGCTTTTAATGAATCTGAATACCAGATGCTTCACTGCCCCTGCAATCTATATATTCTGCCCTTTTTAATTAAAAAAGGAAAGTTTTCGATAGAGTTTTTCTAAATATTTTGTGCATTTTTCATAGAAACCACTTTCCTAGTACTAATTCTAATTCTAGGTACTAATTCAAAGTAATATGACACCTTGTAAATCTTTTCCAGGGGTTTATTTAGCCTTATTTAAAATTATTTGTTGATTTTGTAGACATGTTAATAAGGGATAGCCAAAATATATTCATACATTTTTCATTATATTTTTTCATTATTGATAATGCTCAAATGGTGCAACTAGGTCAGTAATGGTCTTTATATGGATCACTTTGGAAATCATGCTTCATTCCTATTCATTCAATTCCTTCATTCCCAGTTCAATTATTGCCCTCTAGTATGGATGAACCATAATAGAAAATAAGAAAGCAAAATAAATGGAATTCATGAAAGGTGCCTTTGCCTCATATATAACGATAAAAGTTCAACTTTTGAAGAACTTCTCCACAAGGATCGTTCTTCCACTGTTCATGTCAAATCCATCAAAAACACAAGATCGTTGGCTGTGGAAATGTATTAATTACACAATGGATTATCTGTCGAAATCATGTCTTCTATTTTCAAAAAGAAAAAATACATACTTAGAAATTGCAATAATTTTACTGTGCCTTCAGTTAACACTGTTAAATCTGGAACCAATACCATATCCTTTCTTGGTCCAAAAATATGGCAAATCCTCCCACCAGACCTTAAAAACTGTGTCAGTCTAAATCTATTCAAAACGAATATAAAGAAATGGACCCCAGAGAACTGTCCTTGCAGACTTTGTAAAAACTATCTACAAGGAATAGGATACGCAAATATTATTGAAAATTAACAGACTTTTGATCCCTTCATCTCCTTCTTCCTTTAACTTTCAAAGTTGACGTAAATTAGCCTACATTTGTTCTCATCTGTATCGCTATTGGGTTATTTCTGTTATATTATACACTGTAATATATATATATATTTTTTTTCTATTTTATTTTAAGGTTTAAATCGTAAATGTTTTGTGTTCTTCTTTTATTAGTTTCTGCTATTATTGTATTAGGGCCAGGGGTCGAAATAAGGAATACTAGCTCCATGCAGCGTCGCACGACGCTGAAGCATCTTTTTGGCCTGCTCATGCAGTCCCAGATTGCTGCGCGATCCCCTCACCAATAAATCAAGCGTCTAAAATCTGTAACACATGTTTTAGACTGTTTTTATTGAGTTTGGTCAGCAAGTGCAAAAGTATTTGTCTTGTAATCAAAATTTTTTATGAACGCTGCAGCACTTATAATGTCCTAGACAGTTGCGATGGTAACAGAAGCTTATATTAAACCCCAAAGAAGATTAACGTCGCACAACACTGAAGAGTTGCATAGGCCTGCTAGTGCAGTCCGAGCAAGAGATTGCTACGCGATCCTTGCTAAAAAAGCACCGTCTATTATTTGAAAAAGATGAGAAAATAAGTAAAATATTTATGAAAAGCATCAATTCTGTTTTAAGTACTGTGATGAACACTTAGTTGCCGGGTTATCTAGGGTTATAGTTCGAAAAGCTCAAGAACGTTTTTGGTTTATATCTATTAAGTTTTGTTACCGGAAGTAAAATATTGTTCTTATTTTTGTTTTCGCACTTAAAACTTTTTAAAATTACCATGTTTATGAGGCTGTAGACTGTTGGTATGGTAACAGAAGCAAAGAAATTGGGCAAAAATCTTTAGAATTTTATAGGCCATATGTGTGCTGAGTATGGTTGGCCGAAATTTATATCATGATAAGTTGTTTCCATGGCCATAACTGAAAATAGGGGAAATATCAGTTTTTGCTGGGAAGAATAGAAAAATTTTACTCAAAATGTTTTGATGATTTCCGATTGGAGCCAATGAGATACTTTTCTGTCATGCAGTTTTCCATATAAGGGATGCCCACTCCCAAGAAAGATTTGTAATGCTCCCCTACCTAAACGGGTAACGTCTATGACAGAGGTAGAGGAATATCGCCAAATTATGAAAAAATCTTTCTCTAGCCATCATAACTCCAAGAACATCAGTATGAATATACTTTTTCTATATTTCAAAAAAGAATGTGAAAAGATATTGGTTTCTTTTTTATTAACTATCTCCAGAATTTTGACTTTAACATTGGTTTGTTTTGAAAAGTTGGTAGAAATATTCTCGTTTAAAAAACTTATTTGCTTTTCCCTTGAAAACGTACTTTAGTAATTAAACTTTAGTAATTAAAAATAAAATTTACTTACTTTAAAACGATTAATGTTAAAAAAAAAATTCATATTTGTAAAATGACTATAGTGAAAATGTTATAAACATTAGCCGAAGTCACACAGAGGATTATTAAATTTAAATAGATCATTTAAATTTTTTTTGAAGCAATAGAAAACAACTGAAATTATAAAATTTTGATAAAAATGACAAACATTGATGCTTATTTTGTATTTATTTGATATCTGGTACGAACGTTTATTGAGAAAACACTTTTTTAAGACTTCGAAATCTATTCGAAATTCGATAATCTATTCAAATTAAATAATCCTCAGTGTGACTTGGCCTATTAATCTACAAAGAAGATTTTGATTTTGGTCAGCAAACTTTTTTTTTTATTCTTTAAAAAGTTTGTCCATACGGTTCTGTTCATACGTTCAAACAAAAGAAACCGAGAAAAAATTATAAATTATGTTTAGTAAGTGAAAGCAAGGATTTCTTATGCTATTAAAAATTATGTTTAGTAAGTGCGAAACCGTTACGCTATTAATAAGTGTTGATTTATATGTCCGGACATTTTTCTTTGAATAGCAGCTTAAAAAGAGGTTACCGAGGCAAAAGAGGTTGTTCACTTGATACTGACTGGACATTTTTTGGACTTCCAATAAAAGTGTCAGGTCATGGCAACTTTTTGTCCAGTCATGACCGATGACCGGCCCTTATTCGACCCCTGAGGGTAGAAGTTGTTATTGTCAACGGTAAATAAAGAAATAAATAAAAATACATAAAACAAAAATAAAATTCATCTTGAAGGTTTTCTAATCGATGCGCCCTATGAGCCTCTAAACAAAATTAATTTACTTAGTTACTTAAAAGTTTTGATAAAAGTATAGACATGGTTCCAAGAAAGGAGATTTCAAATAGCACAAAAAATCTACATCAATTTTGATTGGTTATGAAGCTTGTGAAGGTTATGAATTTTTGCAGTTATGATCACTTTGCTCCATGGAAAAAAATTAACACTATTGTCGTTAATATAAATGTAAAACATAAACTGTGTGCTGGTCATTATTACTTATTCTTTCAATATGAAACTCTTAAACAATAATACAACCTTTCTAGGTAGCTGGCTGGTAGATGGTTTGATAATTGCCAACAAATCTCTCCTAGGCTATTGAAAAAATTTGTATTGTTACTTTGTTGCAACAATGTTTAATCTTAAAAAATACAATGATCTTGAAGATTTAACATCCAGAACCACAGAAATCTCAAAGGTCTCAAAGACCCTAAAGACAAAAGAAAAACCATATAAAAGGTATCATGTTCAGGCTGTAAGTAATTGTCTTGAATTCCAAGCTGAAAGATATCAATCAAGGATTAACAGAATTACAAATAATCCACCTTCAAGTACTTTATTCATACTTTTTTCATTTTCAACAAAAATGCTTAGATTACCTGCATGCAATTTTTTTCAAACAATGTCATCAACATACATACCACAGAGAAATACCTTCAAACACAGCAGGTCTTTCTGTATTCTATTTTTAAACACCAGTTCTCACATAAAAGTGCAGTTTCTTAAACGTGGTACTCAATGAACAATTGAGGGCAATTAAGAGAGGACACATTGTCAGCATGATAGGTGATTATGCGCAAAGCGATAATGATTAATGTGTACTCATCAGTATTTCTTTCTGCAATCTGAATGCAGGAAAATTATATTTTTATGCTTGAAGATGTATTCATTACAAACTTGGAATGTAAAAATATTGAAATATAAAACAATATTATTATGAAAGCAATCTGAAGTCTACGAAGGGCTTTATCAGTATGGCTAAAAGCTAAAAATTTAGCAGCAATCTCATTCATTTCAAACACTTTTGTTTTGTGTTATGTCCCATATACTTGCACTTTGTAAGTTTTTCCATACAGTATTTAAAAATGTTAGAAATGTGACTTCTTTGAAGTCTTATCGCTTTTTTTGATCCACATCGAAAATGGTGATTAGCAAATTTGGATGATTAAGCGCAAATCAACAGTGTTTGAAATAAGGGATCTTTAGTTATTTGGACATTTTAATGCCACCGACCAAGGTTGGATGGCCAAGAAAATTTTGGATTCCGAATGCTCTAAAATGGCTAAAGTAATAACAAAATAAATACATATTCGGAGTCTTGTATTGATGAGAAAACTTTCTTTCTTGATTCTTAGAGTTTTATTTTCAGAGCTTTATTTTAAAAATTACAGCTATTCTATAGATGGGATAGCATCCAGTTTTGGTATTTAAAGCTTTGATTTGAAGAAATAAAGTTCTTCTATGGCTTGAAAACATCCTGTTTTGGTATTCAGAGCTTTTATTTGAAGAAATAAAGTTGTTCTATGGCTTAAAAAACATACCGCCTTGGTATTCAGAGCTTTGATATGAAGAAATAAAGTTCTTTTAAAGCTTAAAAAACCTCCAGTTTTGGTATTCAGAGCTTTTGTTTGAAGAGATAAGTTTCTTAAATTTACAGCGTAGCAAAGAATTTCACTAAATTTTATATATCAAGAAACATTTTCATGATTTTGCAAAGTTTTAGTTAGTAAGTTTTAGTTAGCACATAGCATAACAAAGCAGGCATACACAAACATTATGGTAAAAAATTTAGTGCAATTAAGTTTTGCTCTCAGTTTACAGTATAATAAAGCATTCTTTGAAGTTTAATACACAAACGTTTTTAAACTTAATGAATTATAAATGAATTACATAAATATGAATAAAAACATTTTTTGGTTTTCCATTTGAAGAAAACGTTGCATTGACAATATACACAAGGAAATTGAATAAAACAATCATTAACTTTTTTTGTTTACAAAAATAAAAGAATATATTTAATTCACTAATATTTATCTAAGTCACAGCTGTTTAATTCATTTTGTTAAAGCATACATAAATCAAATAGATAAGGAGAAACACTTTTTAAGTCTTCAAAAAATTATCAGGTGACTTTTAACTTGTGATCAAGTAATACATTACAGATATTTTAAGAGTTGTTCTCAATTATTTTGTAGTCAAAAAAGTTATGAATGAAGTATGATATGTTTATAACAAATATCGCAAAACTTTGATCGGAAAAAACACTGAGTCAAGGCAATTAAAGGGGATAAAATTATGTACTCATTGAACAATTATGAGAGACAACCATCATGCTCACCAAGGTTACTGCTCTTAATTGCACAGTGAGTAACACGCTTTAGCTGTTCCTTAAATTAAGCACATTTTGTGAACTGTGGCAAAAAACTTTCATTAAAACACTACAACTCACTGCCCACAAAGTTAGGTCATTTTGAAATTCTAAACGAATATGTAGAATAGAGCAATGAAATCAAAGTAATACAGATATAAAGTTGGATATTTCCGTCGTTCACTTTTTTAAATAAAAATGAATAAATTTTAGGGGAAAAAATACAGTTTTGAAAATGAATTGAGTGTGCAGATTTAACTTAACAAATAACTTCCCCTCGACCTATGTCTCAAAAATATGAGT
Organism: Cladonema radiatum; assembly: GCA_025330745.1. Lineage (NCBI taxonomy): Eukaryota > Metazoa > Cnidaria > Hydrozoa > Anthoathecata > Cladonematidae > Cladonema > Cladonema radiatum. The sequence continues at coordinate 2,111 of JANSTP010270059.1, read as the reverse complement.
AAAGCTTTAAAAAAAAATTTCCTTCACTGATAAAGCGACATGAAAGAATCTTTTTGCTCCAATCATTTTTTTACCCATGTATGGTATTTCCTATGGAATGTGAAGAATGGGATCTTCTGCAATTTTGTGGAATAATCTCTGAATAATTTATTTCTGAAGTAAAACGTAACAATACTGAAAACTTATAATATAAGTTATAATATAACTTTCTAGGCATTTACTTCATGTTATTGTTCTTCAAATAAAGTTTGTTGTGTCTACAGAAGATTGTGTCAGTGAGAAAATCATTCGAATACTTCTTGGGAGGGTCAGCAATACCAAGTGTACCAATAAAATTTATCTTGCTGCAATGTTTGTAGTTTTAAAAGACCAATCTGTTTCATTAAGAACCTTCTCGACAATCACTTGAAACATTTTGTATCCCAGATTCATCATTCAGACTTTTTTCCTCTTTACCTTCCTCCCCCTTCTCACTGTATTCTATCATCTTCTTGTCAACTTTATTCATTGTCACATTTAGATTTAGAGCTATTATACAGCTGATCCAGATCATGAATATAGTTCACTGCTTCATCTGTATCCATTATTCTATCGTAATTCCAATAAAAAGATGAGCAAACATCTCTTCTTCTGAACTTTCAAATCTTTTCAGTCATCATGCTTGCTTTCCAGAAAATCATTTTAACAAAAAACAAATTGACTCAGCACTTTTATAGGAGATTTTGCAGAACAGCCTTGCTATACAGTACTTTGAGTAACAAGTAATATCAGGATTAGAAAAACATCAGAGGAGCCAAATGCAAGATCCTTTATAGAGAAAATTAGGTCATCAAAAACATTATATAGCATATCAATAACGAATGACAGATATATCTGTCATTGACTATTAAAGAGTTAAACACAATACTTTTTGTATTATCAAATGCCACTACCAATTTATTTAGGATTTGCTACTATTTCAACTAAAAAAAAATTCATCATGTGACCACTGATGACGCCACTAACCTTTCCAGAATTGAAACAATCAACATGTTTTAGAACTTTCTATGTAATAAGTCAATTCTCTTAAATTTAGCTCCGGGAAACTACGCAACAAACAGCTGGAACTGAAAAGGTAAATATCTCAAACCATTGAATTGAAAATGATTGTTCAAAGCCCACAATGATACCTGCTCCAGTTTTTTGCTTTCTTCCATTAAAGTACGAGAGTGAATGACTTTAACAGCACATCGCAAAAAGCCTAGGCTAATATAGTTAATATCAAAGTAACTCTTTTCTTGCATCTCTAAGAGCTCATAACTGTCTACAAGATTCCTGTGAACGCTATATGATTTTGAAAGTGGATAAATGTGGTTCTAGGAGCTTAAAACAACTTTTACCTATCATTGCTACTTTTTTCTGCACCCAATGTCTTATTGTAAAAATCTACTGTGCTACTACCAGGATTTACTGATTGCAACTTCTTCAAGTTGTAACAATATTTTCAAATGACAACAAAATGGTATGAGTAATATCTTTCTACCACTTTTTAATGTTGAAAACATTAGTGTTTTTAAGTAGTTTTATTAACATTAGACTACAAGATCATATGTATATTGCAAAAAAATAGCGAAATGAACTTGGAATTGAAATCAACAAGTCAAAAAACATACGACTTACCACCATGAGCAAAATACAATTTTAATTTTGGGAATTTTTCAAGAACACCGCCAAATAAAATTGAGGTGATGGCTATTGCTGTTTCTGCTGGCATTCCTAAACCACAAATACAATCTCATTTAAGAGCTAGATCTATTATATTATCTACAATTCAGAAAAAAATAATGTTGAACATAATCATTGGTAATTGCAGCTTTTGAATTTGAGAAAACTTTTCATAGGCAAAAAGCCCTCTAAAATTGCTGAGGTAAGAGAAAAATTAAAGTGTGGAATGAAGTTTGCTTCAGCATTTACCACAGCATTTGCCGAGTGCCACGGTGAATTTAAAAGTTGGAATACACCTTCTTATTCTTACTATGTCAGAAAAACTCACACAAGGATGATTTTTTCTTCGAGCAAGACATTATTTTTAAGTTTTCGACAACTTTTGGAGAAATAATTTTTGTACTAAA
>JANSTP010270048.1:0-10484 GCA_025330745.1 Cladonema radiatum | reverse complement strand
GCAAACATACCAATAAAATATGAAATTGCTGGTCTATCCGTGTTATTATCTGCACTTGAATTGGACCCTGTCCCTGTAATTGAGCTGATAAAAAATTCCATCCCCTTAAGTTTTCTCAGCATATAATCCAGCTTCTCTCGTTCATGAACTATGTTCAGTTGCTCAGAACTTGCACTTTCATTACTAGGATTTGGCAATACCCGACAGGCCATAAATGAACACTTCTCATGAATCTAAAAAGAATGGCTTTTAATTCAACACTCCAAACACTTTTAGAGACGAATCAATAATAACTTTAAATAAACTTACCAAAGGAATTAAATGGCAACGAAAAGAACATTCTATCTTCTTTGACTGAAAAGACTTGGCTGGTTTATAACTTCCTGTAACAGACATACTTTTTTGTTGAAAAATAAAGTTCCGTTTTTATCTTAATAACATCAACTTACACAAGACAACAGTCTTTGAAATAAATGCAGCTTTATTAAATGTAATACATTGGAAAGGAACAATTTTTTTAAAACGATTATTATTATTATTATTATTATTATTATTATTATTATTATTATTATTATTATTAGTTTAAAAGCCTTTATCTCGAGAGGAGGATCTGCTAAGAACTCAATAGGCTAATTTTTAAAAGTAAAATTTGCCCTTGTTTATTTAATTTCTATACTTTCCATGTATTTAAGTCGTAAATTAGAGCATGATTAGAGTATCTCTAAAAAATATTTTTACAGTTATTTTTATTTTTTTATTTTTTTTATTATAATTGCTATAGCCCACGCAATTGTCCTGCCTGTCTCGTCGAAACCTTGAGAATTTTCCCATATACATTCCTTTTTAATTGTGTGTATTTGATAAGAAACCTCCTACTAAATGAGCACTGTTCTTTGTCGCAGCGCTGTAATACCAATTAAAAATCAAAATCAAATCAAAAGTTTTCAGCCTATGTTATTACAGTGATTATGTCAAAAGTTTCATGCTAAAAATGTTACAAAACATTAACTTCAGGAAAGCTTTAAATTTACAATTACAAACCGATACAACAAACAAACCTTACAAAAATCGATTCTGAAAACAATTTAAACACAAATTTACTCTCTTGTATATCAAAAACATCACCTTCAAAACTACAAGGCTTTGCCTCATTTGACCTAGTCTACATGTAACCTTGCTCAAAATGTGCTTTTCCTGTACTCCTGTTAAATCTTGTGGAGCGGTAAGCATTCTATTTAATTCAAATACCATTCTCCCCCACCTTGTACATTAGTAGCTTCCCAACATTTATATCTGCTCCATTTTAGGGCAAATTGAGCTTTCCTTACCTTGTATTGAAAGAGAGCTCCAGCAGACATATTATTCGAGATTTTCAACAAAATATTGTTTTGCCTCATTACTTATAAATACCAAGTCTTATTATTTTCATTTATTATGAATGAAACATAGATGTTTAAAGTTACTCAATAATGATTGTGAGAAAAAATAAAATGGTAAATAAAAAACTTTTTGCCTCAAGAATTGAATGATAGTTAATCGTCCAAAAAGGAGTCTACCAGGGGTAAGGGGTCTAATGCCAGACTACCAGACTAAGGGGTCTAATGTTCTTAGGTCAAATGAAAATTCAACAAGAAAACAATTTGTTTATCCTTCTAGAGCAGAAAAAAGCAGTATTAGCAATAGACATGATCAATATGGTTACTATAGCAACTGCAAAGGTATCCATGGTAACGTGTTCTGGAACAATGTTGCTATGGGTACAAGCTGTGTTTAATGATAATCAGAATTTAGGTGATAAGAAAATTAGCTGCAGAAAATATGCTATCGGTAATTAAAGCAGAAAAAAATTGAATATCAAATTAAAAGAATTTTTCTTATCACACCCATATTTAATTTAATAATCTCGTAAAAGGGTTTTGGTTTTCCTTAATGACATAATGAATTTTCTCTGAACTGTATTTTTGTCACGCTTTTAATTTTAGTAACAATTCTACTATATTTGAAGTCATTAAGTATCATGTGTTTCGGGAAGTACTGGCGTTGACACAACAAATATATTTATCTTCCAAAAGTATTGACGAAATATGTCTTAAAAACTTCCCTCTCTGTTTCCTTCCCTGTTCAATACGTTTTCAACAAAGAAAGTTGTGGCAACGTTAAAATACACCCGCACTTGTGAGACAATGAAAATCAACACAGCTTTTTTTACAACTATTCTGTTTTTCCTTATATTCAACAATTTCTGGCCCATAAATATTTACACTAGCAAGTAAGTCTGAGTAAAACCACTAAAATTTCCCCATAGAAAACATATCTGTTATTATTGAAATGATGTGAAGGATACCACCTCGTTCCACCTTATCGTATAGAGCCTTTTTTTTTTTTTTTTTTTTTTTTTTTTTAAGCATATTTACAACATTCTCGTACGTTTAAAAATACAATCAAACTAAACTATGAACATAAAATAAGTAAAAACAATAATTAATTCACAAAGCAGTTAAAATAAAACATCAATAAATGAAGAAATTTAGAAATTATAAAGCGTTTGAGAAATATTGACTTATATGCCTAAGGAAAAAACCGAAAGAAGATCGGAAGATCTTATCGTCGGAAACCTTGAATGGGAAATCATTGGCAACTTCAAACTTTTGTGTCCAAAAGTTCAGTTTTCAGAGCAAATGCTCAATGTGATGGGACTCGAACTCTTGTATTTTGGCATGGTGACCCTATTCCAGCTGAGGGGGGGGGACAGATTCCCTCCCCCCCCCAACTTTGTGACTTTGTATAAAACTTATCTCGGAACAATTTCACGAAAAAGAAATGGGATGACCACTTCCGATTTTGCCATCACAACGCCCATTTTCAAGTCCGGTAGGGCAAGTTTTGGACCCATTTCGGGGCAAGTCTCAATAATCCAAAAGTACTTTGGTTTAGTAGGAAAAAGGAAAAAACCGTATGAAAAAAGCTCTTTTGGCTCACTTTTAGTAGCTACTCAAAGTTGGACCTCCGAATCACCGATCTGTGGTTCTCAAGATATCAAGGCCGGGGGGGGAGGGGTGGGGGGCGGCATCCCCCCAGCTTTGAGACATCAAAAAAGCCCAGCGTGAATAGGGTTAATTTATTTTTTTGGTAATGTTCGATCACGTCTCTTTTATAAATATGTCACATTTTTTTGCATAAGTTTATAACTCGCAGCCACCATACAGCCATACTCAATTATGTTAAATATGCGTTGAAAAACCTCAAATCAAATAACATAGAGCGTGTCATTAAAGAGGTTTAGATACTTGTCAGTTACATAAAATACATAAAATATTAAAAGGGATATTATGGAAAATTTGGTATTGGGACTGGATAGATTAAACAGCTTTCTTTGGATTTTCAGACAAATTCATGGATATATTTTTACGGAACTAAGTAAAACCTGGAAAAAATAGTTTGCCATTTAACTCGAGATTTGCTGTTAAATTTGTTGGTAAATTCAATCAGAAATGGATTAAATAAAATTATAGTTGGTTTTCTCTGCTATATTGAAACGATGACATCATGATAAGGTATGACTAAATATTTGGTGAAGTCCTCATGCTAATTACTTTTAGCAGTTTGTCTTGAATTAGGTTGGGTTGGGGATTGGGGGTTGGGCTGGTTGTGAGGGTTGACCTGGGTGGGTCGTGGGTACGGAGGAAAGTAAGGTCTACCATGCTCATACAGACCAATACTTCATAAGTTAATTTATGTGTTCTCTAAAAATGCATTCTCTAAAAGTATAAACAGGTTCGGTCGAATCCAATGGGGGGGTGGGGTGGGGGCACAGATGTTTTATTCAGGTATTCACTAAATTAATTGAATAAATTCACTGATTGACCTCCTCACTTTTGATAGGGCCTCCTCACTTTTGATATTAATTTGACGCCCATGATAAACATGCAAATTTATTTGTTTTTCTACTACTATATGGTATGGCATGAGATCTTAAAATATTTCTTTCAACTTTTAACAATGGTTGACAAACAACTGAAAAATAATTGGCGTCTTCATTGAAGGAAATAGATTTGAAAGTGCATATTTAATGTTTCCAAATGCGATATTAATTGACTTTTATTGAGAATTATCAAGTTTAAAAATTAGAAACTAATTACGTACAAAGCAAACTGACCATGATGGTTATCATTTGAAATCCGCATTCATTTGCAAGTCAATATAAAGATAAGTATTTCTCTGTTTACACTCAGTTGCTCCCAAGCAGTGAATAGTTCAACACTTGCAAGGTTTCATGGGATATATTATAGTCTGTTGAGAATGAAGATCTTCATATTTTGTTTTGTTTGTCTGATGATGTTACATGAATCTTTATTCAGTCCAATGAAGAAAAATGTAAGCCAAGTATTTGGGAACAATTTCAATAGGCTATAACTAGACAACAACCCCTCGCCATTGTTTATATATTTAAGAAATTTATACCTCAAGGTTTGCTTAGTAAATATTTTTATTGATTTTTTCATTTTCGATTCTATAGGTGGTGAAACTGTTGAAAAGACGAAAAGATAGTCGAAAAGGTAAGGTGTTATAGCCCTTAAGAGAATTATTCAATATTGTTGCTGCAAAGTAAATCTTCTTCAAAGGTATTCCAGCTAAACGCTTTACTATATAGTTCTCCCATAGAGGTCTTCATTATTAATTATTACTGCAAGTTTTGCAAAATTCTTTTTAAAAATATATTTTCTGTATTTTTATTTTTATTTTTTTTTTTTTTTAATTTTTCCAAACATCATTTAATCTAAATGAATTCAGTCCAAATCTGGTTCTTCTCAAGTTTTCTGCATGTTAAAAAGACCAAATTATTCAATCCATTCCTGTCTCAAATATTATTTGTAAATGAATGTTTCAAAATGTGATTTGAGAGATAACTAAAACTAGTATTACTAAAAACGTAGCTTAAGAAAGCATATTAAGTTAATGTACTATGGAAGGACAATTTTGGAATGAATATTAAAGGCAGTAAGCCTATGTTTATCTGTTTTTATACATTTTATTTATTTTTAGTTCTTCAAATTGTATTTCAGATTATTTATAAATTCACTTTCATAAAGCATACTGGTAATGTTATCGTTGATGGTAATACTTAAGTTGTCATTTGAGAGTCTGGCTCAATCATTTTTTGTTACCTGGAGGTACCAAATATTTCAGGGACCAAAACGCATATTCCAAGACAAAAATAAATAAAAATGGTCACTTTTAGGAATCTCCTTTTTATGAAATGGGAGGAGTAGATCGTGAAGAATATTTTTTGCCAATTCTTTCTTAGGTCAATTGCAATGCTCATATGTTTTTTACAATACATAAAAAGATTTATTGACACTTGGATATATTTGTTATATTTGTATGAATTGCATTCATTCGATACTTACTTAATTTGACTAATGTTTTTTTATTAGTTTTGAAAGGGCTAATATTGGATATTCGTCTCACTACGTCTTTGCCAAAGAACCTCTAACTTCAAACCTATCACCTAAGGGAAAATTATGACAATTATTAATTTTTACCATCATAGACTGATTTTAAACCTGTTGTGTAATCCAGAAAAGAATGATACAAGCTTCTAATAACTTTTTCTTGGTCTGTACTGAGATTTATAAAACTGACAGAGAGACCTAAGAACGATTTTGTAAATGAGGTAATTAGGGTAATATTCCTATCCAGCTACAAGACCTGAAAAAATTAGTTCTCACTAAACCCAATTGTATTTTCCTTTCTTTTATTTATTTAATATTTTTTATTTATTCAAATAATTATTTATTTTCTATTTTTTTTTTTTTTTTTTTATTATTATTTTTTTGAATCTTGAATTTTTAAATTTTTGTGAATTTAGTTCAAACTTAAAGTTGGGTATAAATTTTCAGAATGCAAAGTGCTGTTGAGCGAGGTGCATTTTTATTCCTTAGTTTTGAAATTTGATAATATTAACAACTTTAAAAACGTTGTGCGCTTACATCATTTGCAAGATATGCGCAAGAGCAAATGCAATTTTAAATTCCTCAACATCAAATGTGATCGACTATTGTGCATTTTAGTTTAGATAAACAGGATTAATAAAATAGAAAGACTAAGAAAGAAAAAATATATGTTGGTCATGACACATTTAAAAACTTGTGTAATTTGAAAATGCGATATAGGCGTTTACTAAATTCTCTTAATTCTCTCATTCTATTCTCATTTAATCACGACAAAATTGTAATGATTTCTACATCTCTTATAATAGCTTATATTTTTTATTTCATGTTGACAACACAGCAACTGGATATACCCAACTTAGTCAACCTTTTATGAGTTTTTAATAATGTTTGCCCCATTGTAATAATATGAGTGCTACTGTGAAATGTAGGCCAACAGTTTTCCAAAAGATCTCGACAATTGATCAAAACATCAAAATTCGTGTATTTGCTCATTCATTTTTTGTTTTATTTAAATTCAATGGTGGCGATCTTCCAAAAAAAAACTTTTTTTGGTCCTAAAAAAGTTATATTTGACAGCTCCTTAAGAAACTTCTCTCAAGAAACACGCAATCACAAGAAAATTACAATAAAGGACAGGTATTACATAGTAGGGTATGACAATTAGTAAGGTTAAACACAAGAGAGAAGATAATTGGAATTTTAAGTTTGTTTCACTTTTTATTATCTTCCTTGAATAGATATTAAGTTGTCTATATTTAAATAGTTCTTTTTATTTACAGATATTTCTTATATAGCCTGCCATATAGTTACTGATACATCAAACTACTCTTCTTTTTAGTATAAAGGTAAAAATATTCTTGTAACACAGCCAGTCAATTTATCAAGTGAGTTAATTAAAAATGTCTGGTGCTCTAACAAAGGCAACAGAAAATTTCCGTATCACATAATTTGCCAACTCAGACATAACGAGGGTATTAAGCAAAATTGCCACATGAAAAAGAACGACTCATTAACAAAAATAATCCCATTTCTTAATCCAGTTATTTGTGTTTGTGATTGGTGCCAGGTCAAAATTAATTGAAACTTTAGAGATTCGGGCCGTAACTTTCGAGCTCCTTTTCACACTTAGGGCTTTTGCTTTCCAATTTAAGACGAATGCCTTATGACTAATGGTGAGCTAAGGAAGGAAACATCAGCCAGTATAGAAATCTCAGTAAGAATAAAGTAATAGTCATAAAACGTAGATTTAGGTACACCTACCCTTGTAGTTCATGGGCTTCCAAAGGTAGCAAAGTCGCACTTGGCGTGAAGAACGGAGGGGGTTAGATATGGTTGATAAATATACTCCTCAACTTTCTCCTAGGTAACTCAAAATCTACAAATAAGAAGCTATAACAAATCTAAGTTCTAGCAAATAAAAAAATTAAATTACGGATTAAATAAATAAAATAAATAAATAAATTACGGATTGTTCCTATTTACTTCCAATCATTTTAATATTTTCCTATGAAAGCTAAAAATACCTCATAAACCAATTGCTATCGCTTACCAAGTGTAGGTAGGTATCAAGCAAAGGTTGCTTACCATAGCAAAATTTTATGGAAAGCAAAAAAAATCGAAAAAACTTGTATATATTGTTCTTTTTCTTATACAAGTAAAAAACGTTTACCAGGGTGGAAAGGTGAACAATTGGGTTAATTCGGATTATTGTCTCTGAAAAAAGTGTGACTTGACTGATTGATTTATTAATTTTATTTATTTATTTTTTATTGCATTTTGCGGTTGTGTAGTGTTGTTTTGATAATTGCTACTTTCCTCTATACAATATTAAATGGGCCCATTAAAGTCAATAAAGTCTGCCAACATAGTGTTTATTATCCATAAAATGTCCTTATAGTTCAACAACGAAAGTTCGAATTGCATTGCATGTCCAAATTCAGTTAATTGCATATTGTTTTCTAGAGGGCGAAAAACGGATGATTTCAGACTATCAACTTTTTACCGGAAAATTATGGTCACTAAAATGCCAACTTGATAAGCAGGAATAAATATCAAAATGAATTATGACTTTTGCGTTTCTCGAAACAGTCATAAAATTATAGTTCATTAGGTAGACAGTAAAGCTTGAAACTTATCGCGATTGTAGAGACTGAAGGGGGATTCATTAAAAGTTTTGCAAAACATATTAAGGTACTTCTCTAAACAACATTCTCGCAGTCGACATAATAGTAGAAAAGGCATAACATTTTCCTTCTAGAGACAATTAAAATCTGAATAAGGGTGATGTAAGGTATGTCTCTGTGATATCATAATGATCAGCAGTAGCAGTCTAGATTCACTGGAGGTTTGATTCACGTCCAGGCCATAGAAATTCAAAATAGCAAAAAATATAGTTTTCTGTCAGTGGCACATTCAAGCTACCAGTTTTTGTTATAACCTTATCATCTTTAGCTTTCAGAAGAGGTCTTTTTGCATTGAAGAAGTGCTTAATAGGGTTTTACAGTGGACTGTGAGCACGATTGCTTCCATACACATCTTCAAATAATGAAACTGTAATCTTAAGTCATATCTCAAAAAAGACACAAGTTTTTAAAGTTTTTCCTGTTTTGTCCAATTTTGTGAATCACTGCAAACAGGCATCCTCTACAAACCGGACCGGACCCAGACCCCGGACCCTATAAAAACCGGACCCGAGACCCAAGAAAAAGCGGACCTCAAAAAATAAGCAAGGTAAAGACCATATTTTTTCTTTGCACTTGCTCCTGTCGAACTTTTGTTTGTTTTTATCGATGTTTGAAGGTTGAATTTAAGTTGAGTAGATCAAGCCATATATCTTTATGTTATTCTTAGTATTTCTTTAGTATAGCTATTAAGCCGTCTTCAAGTTCTTGGCTGCTGTTGTTGAGCTTTGTTGAATTGGCATAAATATATTTTGAGGTGTTGGTATTGAAAATTTGATATTTGTTGCTATGGTTGCAGCGTGTAAACAGTTACCCCCAATACAAGAATGTATCCTAGTATCCTTAAGGACTTGATAACCTTTTGGCATTAACATTACTAAACCGAATATCATGTATCATATTTGAAACCACCCAGTGTAATGGATCAATACAACTTCTCAAATTCAGACCTTATTTTCTCTTCCTTCTTTTCGAAAATATGTTAAAGCATGCTTACTAACTTATTCTTTTGATGAAATTTATAAGTACGCCTTCACCAAATAATTGGAAGACCAAAATTTCCGAAGGCACAAAACGTAAATCGAAAAGTTCAGTTAATCATAGCTTATGAGTTTTAGGTTCTGGTCTTTCATTTAGATATTATAGGGTCCGCTTTTTTCCTTGGGTCCGAGGTCCGGTTTTTATAGGGTCTGAGGTCTGCGTCCGGTCCGGTGTGTAGAGGATGCTCTGTAAACATTAGGAAGCAAAAGTTTCTATTGTTGTAACAACCGCAACAAATATTTTACGTCTCTCAGAGCAACGATAAAAAAATTCTAATTAGCAACATACTGATAAGGAATTTCTAATTTCAATATTTTTAACAATTATATTATTTAGGTACTAAGAGGAAATTTTGCCAGGAATACAATTCATTGCATATAGTTCTCAGACTAGATCCAGTCCCTTTTACAATACATCCTGCAAAGCTGAACGTGGCATGGGAAAGATGCAATATAAAAAAATTATGAAAAAGTTGATTCCTGGAATAAAGGAATTTGGACTACTCGCTGGCGTACCTCTCCTTAGGCATTCCTTTCCAGAAAAGTATTTGATTTAAAAGTCAACAATCCTCAAAAATTTTTTGATAACTCTCCCTCCTCTTCCACGGTGGTCTATTAAAATATTATTATAATAGGTAAGCTTCAAATTTTTTAAATAAATTTCCCAGTATATCAATATTTACAAAATTGTCCAATATTTATTTTCAAACTTACTTTCCCCGTTTTCAATACTTTCCTTTCCAATTCTTTTTTCATATTTTCGGTACTGTGCAAACGTTTTGACTCGAATGACATTATTTTACATCAATATACTTTTCTGCAATCTCATTATGTTTCAATGCTTTTCAATACCTTTCAATATTTTGCAATATTTTTCAATATTTCAATATTTCAATATTTCAATATTTAGATATATTTCAATACATTTCAATACTTTTTAATAATTAATTTTGAATTTTTGTCAATACATTACAAAATTTTTCAACACATTCAACACATTTTTCATTTTTTAAATGCTTTGCAATACTTTAAAAGATGCTTCAATACTGTTTCATCGGTTCAGAATGAATAGGGAGTATATATAGGAAAATCTGAGAAACGTGTTCAAAAGTTGTTCTGTAAAATGTCAAGAAGATCAAGACGATATTGACAACTCGGGGACAGGAAACTTTTTACCAGTTAATATGAGGTTTTTATTGTCTTATTTTTAGATATTCCAACCGAATGCCAGATAGAATATTACAACTCGAAGTTTGAAGGAGAAGGTAAACAGATAGCAGATTAGAAGTTTACATTTTAGTAACTTGAAT
>JANSTP010270037.1:0-10485 GCA_025330745.1 Cladonema radiatum | reverse complement strand
TAAATTTCTTCCTAGTGATGAATTTATGCATGCGTTTTATTCGAGAATACCGCTGGTCTGATATTGGCGCTTTAAAGACTTGGAAAAAATGTTTGGTATCTCTAATATTCCTGCTAAATATAGTTGTCTATTTTGACAATAAGTCTCTTAAAGATGCAGTTAAATATTTAATAGAAAATTGTTATTTCTCAGTGGGTAACCTTGCATTTAAACAAATTATCGGAATACCAATGGGATCGGATCCTGCTCCATTCTTTCCTAATCTGTTTTTATATTTTTATTAAAATAGATAGATAAATGAATTGAAAAAGACTGATCTGGTAACAGCACGAAAGCTTTCTTTCATCTTTCGCTTTATTGATGATCTCATTGTTCTTAATGACAATGATCTTTTTTGGAATAACATCAGTAAAATATACCCTCCTGAGCTAGAACTTATCAAAGAAAACACGAGTAACAACCAGGCTTCATTTTTAGATCTTGATATTAAAATTGAACAGAGGGAATTCGACATCAAGTTATATGATAAGAGAGACAACTTCAGTTTTCAAATAGTTAAAATGCCATATAAATCAAGAAATATACCATCTAAGATGTTCTATAACACCTGAGTTACAAAAGGGAGTGGAGGGGACAACACACACAGGAGAAAACTTTCTTACCGCTGTTGTCCACTATGTGTTTAACACTTCATAGATAGCTAACCTGATTATAGGCCTCAAAATGATGATTATAGCCTGTATTAAATCTGAAGACAACATGAGCAAAAACAAGATTTTCCTTACCTTTGTTGGCTGTCATATGTTTCCAAGTATTAAAAGAGATTTCCAAAAATCTTTTGAGTTAACACAAATAACACAAACAATGATGAAAATGGTAAAATTTAAATCCAAAACTTTCAAATAAAAAAAATCTCGAGAAGATACAGCATATAATTTACAAGTGAAATACTTGAACTACTGATGATACTGTTTTAGGTGGGATGGTAAAAGCTGAATGTTTTTTCATGAATGAAAGAGCACACGCATGTGTTTGGTTACAGACATAAGAGTATCTCTTTACGACAATTCACTGTAATCAGTTTCTTATAACTAATCGAAAGGTTGATAGTTTGGGATCTGGTTTTTTGCATATGTAAATTTGATCCCTTGGCAGCAACATATTCCCAAAGTATTTTGAAACTATGTTTTGTTACACCATTAAATACTATTTAGTTTCCCTATTATCTCGCATGTAAGAAAATACAAGCTGAAAAAGTTGTCCCGCTTTTAAATTTACCACGATAAATAAATATATATATATAAAAAAAAAAACTGGGACTACTAGACAGAGTTTGTTTTGAAAAACGCAGCAAGTGAGTTTCTATTCCTTGTGTGTTAGAAGTTCCCTGATTGAAGTGTCAACTCTGTACATCTGAACTTTCTCTCATCATAAGTTTTTTCTCAGGCCTTGGAGGTTGAAGACAAGGAGTTGGACAGACTGTTAAAATACATCGCGCAGAAAGACGGTAGATATGAATGTTCACATGCCAAAGAGGAAAAATAGATAGACCAAGAGATTAGACAGCATGAAGAAGTAGAGAAAGAGAGAAAGAAGTAGAGAGCCAACCGAACGCCTCCAATTCTTAAACTCCAATAATTACACAAACAGACAAGTCGAAACGACTATCGAAAGTTGTTGAAAAGAGTAAGTCACAGTGGTAAAGCAAATGCCTTCGCATAAAAGTCAGACCGTAAATCAAAAGTTTAGTACTTACACTGAGCGGTTCAGTAAAATAATTGGATCTTAGTACTTACACTGAGTGGTTTGGTAAAATAATTGGATCTGAAAATGTTTGTTTCCAATAATTTTTTAAAAATGGCTGCCGCAAACAAAGCAAATAAAGCACTTTTCAATTTTGTGGAAGGATCATCTTGAAAAAGATATTTATGATAAATTAAAGTTGATAACGGATCAATGGAAATAGTTTCTAAACGATTTTTTCTTTCAAAAACCCACAACCACTTCTATATTACAGTTTGAAATTTATTATTTTTAAAGACATATTCTCGCAAAATTTTGGTTTTATTTCGAGTATTTTTTTTTGTTGTTGCTTAATCTGAGGACTTTTCTTTATATCTCAAATCTTGATAAAGCAAGTAATAAAGGGTGTCGCGAAAAAAAGTTTGCCAAGACTTTAAAAGACAAATTTTCGAAGAACTGTTAAAAACATCTCTGAAATTCTAGCTCACAAGAAACTTTGAAGTTTCTCCTGTCTTTTGAAAAACAAATTTCTTTTAATTGGCCTCTAGATAATTGCTAATTGGTATATAAAACAGTTAAGTTGGCTTTTTAAAAAATGTGAGATATAGGCAATTAAAAAAAGTGGATGCAGACTATCGAAATGCAATTAACTCCATGTCGAAGAATTATTGTTCCTAAAAACTTGGAAACAAAGAGTTTAATATTGGCTGTCCAAAACTCTTATTGCGAATATTAACTTAGTTTTTACTGTACTTGATTTAGTCACCAGTGATTGTTATTATCTGGCACGTTTAAATTTCATATTTATTAACTTCAAATGCTAATTTCCGAGTAATTAGATCTAGCTTTCTTTGCCCTTTAGCTAAGAAGGCTCAAATATTGTTTAGAGGAAAAATATTCTTACATCTGTTCATATTTTGTTGACAATTACAATTTGAAACTGTGGGTAAACTTTTTTTTGGACACCCTGTATAGCGCTGGAAAGACAGTTTATCAACATTTTTATGTAATTTACAGTTTTGCTTCTATCTCTCTAGACCCTAGTAACTATTTTCGTGAACTTGAACTTGCAGAAACATGAAACAGCAGTCAACCAGATCTTGTTAAAACATGCCAATGATCTGCAGATTGGCCAATTCATCTCCCCAAAAGTTTGTTGAGACGGACCCCTCTATTATTACTGCTTGTATCTTCTACGATTAAGTTCTGGCAAAAAGCTTTCCTTTCTTGTCTCCCGTCCTTATTCTCACTGTCCCTTCTTTCTTATCTTCACTCCGCTGTCTCTGACCCAGTTTGGATTGGATTTTATGTCTACTTGTGACGTGATCTCAGGTGCAGAGAGCCGTTTTTGAAGGGTCAAGTTTATCCTAATAAAAATGTTAGGCACATAATTTATGAAAAAAACCTTGTCAAAAAATTAAAAATCTTATTAAATTAATAATGTTTTTTGTCAAATGTGAGCTTGATTTCAAAGTTTGTGCTTCATGTTTTTTGTATTTAAGATATTAAATAGTTTTCAAATATAAATTTCAAAAAAAAAAAACAAACAAACAAACAAAAAAACACAATTCGTAAATACGTTTCCTTTCCAATTTCTGTAGTAGCAGATATCTTCTCTACGTGTTGTATTCTAGAACTTGTAATGGAAAGGAGCGACCAGGGAAGAGCAGTGAAAATTGTGGATAATCTGCTTTGTAAGTTTTGAATGCAATAGTTTAGCAAATGTTATGGCAGTAAATGAATGGTAATTCCTGAAAATTTCCCTTGTATTACCTTATTTATTTTCAATAATCCAGAAAAAGGATCTACATCCCGGAGATGTCGTTGCAGTCTATGCTCCACATGGCAGCAGGAGACGACCTTTTTGGATCTTCTGTGTGGTCGATATTCGATCGAGGATGATTAATGGTGAAAATAGTTTCACATGTGGTGAAACAGATAAAATTTTGTGGAAAAATATCGTCTGACTAACAAAGAGTTGAAAGGACATTTCTAGTGTTTAGAGTAACTTCTCTAGATATGGCTCTTCTATGTCACTAGAACTCTACAAATTTTTGGAGGGAATATCAAAGTTATAGTTGTATTTTAGCTAGGAGATTTTCAAGATTACTGGTGCATATTTCTAGGCTTTTCATTTTCTTTGGGCCTTGGACTTTATTTCATCTTCTCATAATCAGTTGCATGAAACTGAGGACATGGGTTTTCAAGTGCCAATATTTTCAGTTGACAAAATAATTGAATAAAAACCAACAAGTGTTGTAAAAACATTGAAAGAAAATCAACTTATATCAACAAATTGTGAAGAGGTGCTTCAATCATTTTCTGCTACCCCAAGTTCTGTTTTGAAAAGACTCTCTACTAGCAAAAAGCAGCCATATAACGGAGAAATAAAAACTTTTGCTTTGACTCTTCAACTTTAATCAGCCAAGGCCTACGAATTTGTATGACAAACCTTTGATTTAGCATTGCCTTCCCAGTGCCAGATAAGACGATGGTATAATAAAGTACCTGCTAAGCTTGGATTCACAGAAGTTGCTTTCAATTGCTTAAAAACAAAGGCAGAAGAATACAAAGCTGCTGGTAAAACACTGATTTAGAGGATGACTCCTTACCTCCATCAATGGATGCCCTTGTATTTATGATTGTTGCCTTGAATGGGCATTGGAAAATCCTCTGCACTTATTTTTTTGTTAATGGATTATCTAGGGTTGAAAGAGCCAACTTAATCAAAATCTGCATAGAACGCCTTAACGATACCGGCATTGTTTTGGTTTCCTTAACCTGTGATAGCCCCTCTTGCCATTTTACAATGCTTAAAGAACTAGGAGTTAGTTTTGACTTTGAAAACATGGTTCCACTTTTCAAAAATCCTACCAAAGAAGATGTATTGTATTTTTGGATGCATGTCATATGCTAAAATTGCTACGAAATACTCTTGCTGAACTAAGTATTATTCGTGACAAAGATGGCAAGGATATAAACTGGCAATACATCAAAGAGCTTCAAGCTCTTCAATCAGAAGAGGAGTTGCACTTGGCAAATAAAGTAAACATAAACCATGTTAAGTGGTTTCAACAAAAAATGAAAGTTGGTCTTGCAGCTCAAACTCTTAGTGCAAGCACAGCCGATACTATTGAACATTGCAATTTGACGCTAAAACTTCCCCAGTTTTCAGGTTCTGAAGCAATCGTTCATTTTATTAGAATTATTGACTGCTTATTCGATATTCTAAATTCATGAAATCCCATTGCCAAAGGATTTAAAGCAACATTATCGTTAGAAAACAAACTGGTCTTTACTGGTCTTTTTCAATATAAAAAGTATTTACCATATATATTAACCTACAGAATGAGTCAAGATCATTTAGAACTTTTTTTAGCCGCTGTTCGTTCATGTGGTAGATTTAATAATAATCCTACAGTTCAGCAATTCACAGCAGCATACAAGCGGCTACTCATGAGAAGTAGCATCAAAGGGGGAGTTGGGAGGGGGAGTTATATTTTATCCACTTTGTTAGACTCGATATTTTTTCTTTTCGTTTTGATTTTGTTGGGCCGAGTAATATGGCTACCGAAATTTTTATTTTGCTTCCTAAGCACAGGCGCAATGAGCAATCTAGAGTTTTATTTATTAGAGATCATTGTATTTATGTCGTTATACGTTACCTTGTAATATGTGCAGAATCAAAAATATACTGTGTCTATCTATCTATCTATCTCAACCCCTTTTTTGTCATGATTTTAGCTAAAAAAGCAACACCTTGCTCAAATAATGATGTGTTCACAAGATTTTTGGGTAAGTATGGCAAAAAGGTTTTTCACAATGGTATTCCCAATGACAAGATAGAAAGGTATCAAAAATTTCAATGTAAAACTACTATGGTTCTGGAGATGTTCAGAAAAGTCTAAGCCAATGGGCAAAAATCTCCCCCATCTCTGCCTTGGGTTAATTTTTATTAACTGGGGTTCTTTTATATTATATGTGATCCTTTTAAGTGGGATGAGTACTATTACAACATGGGTCAACTACGTATCCTTACTGTTTATTTGAGATTAATGAAACGATTTAATTCTTTATCTCTTATAAATTAATACTTACCGAGATAACTTTTACCTGATGGCTAGCTATTTTTCAGTCGATTGCTACATAAAAAAGAACAAGTGCATACAGTGTCATCGGACGATAAAGAACGAAGACAGAGAGGTTGAAGGTATATGATTACTGTTTCTTTACATCTAAGAACTTTTCTGTTGTAGCTTTTCTGAAGCCTTTATGTCTATGGTGCAACTAAGACATACTAGTCGATATTCCGTTTGCAATGAAACTGTCTTAACTCTGTAGAAAAATAAAGACATATAATTTGTTACAAAGAAGTGTTGAATTAAAAGTTGATAACAGACAAAAAATTTATTTCATCAAATGCCCATTTTCTAAATGCACCTATTGTGGTGAAAAAATTGATGTCCATTTAAGGTCATGTCACAGTATGATGTTTAGTGATGAATTTTCAAAAACATACAAGTCCTGCCAAGTTAGACTATTCGGTTTCTTCAATGGTCCAAGAGGCAAGCCGTTTCCAATACCATGCAAATGTTGTTTCCGATAATCTTAAATTGATACTTCCTCCATATATGTGAAGTTGTTTAGCTGTCTCAGTCATACCAGGTGTTTGCAGAAGAAACTGTTCAATTTTGATTATGACTCGAATCGCAAAAACTTTATCCCACAAAATGTTGCAAGGTTACACATATTTTTTTATGAGCAACTTTTCATTTTACTCGCTACTTAAATTGCTTCAAAAAACGCACCAATTTGGTACTAAAGTTACTTAGTATTTACTCAATACTTTCATCGACATATTCATTACAGGCTCATTCAAGCTTTTTTGATAGAATTTTGACTTTTTTTGAATTTGCTATAAAGACAGTTGCTTTAGTTAGTACTGAACTTGAGTTTAGTTAGCTGAATTAGTACTGAACTGCGAAAATATTTTTCACTAAAAAATGCATAAACATATATAGAATTGCAAAAAACTTTTACCACAAAATGACTACCATTCTATTGATACCGATGATCTGGATAAAAAACGAAAAAAGTGAAAAAACGACACAAAAGACAGAAGACTTTATCTTATTTATTAAAGACTTTATTAAATTTATCGACAATGTTAGCACTGGCAAAAGTTTTGTCTTCATTTACTTTACATTTTTTTCCAGTACTTTGTAGAGCATCCTTGACTGTAAGTTCAACCTGATGTTGACTTAATTAAACACTCTCAAAATGAATTATCTGGAAATCACCAACTTTTAATGTATTTTTCCCAAGCTTATTAAGACAATCAACATTCCCTTATAGATAAACCCTCCAAGAGAGAGCTTGAGTATAAGTAGAAACTGCCAAGTTTGAAAAACATACATTAATAAATTGATCTATTATAGTGTTTACGTTATAGTTTTTTAGAGTTTTAAATAATTACCTTGATGTCCTTTGGCCACTTTTCAAAGTTCTAAGTAATTCTAATTTTCCAGACTTTCTGGAAGTATAATCTATAGCAAATAAACTCTTCTTAACCCTAATTATCCTGGGCTATTTAGTTGGAGGGCGGGGCGCCTCCATAAAATCGAAATGACAAAAGCAGCTACAACAAGAGCCCATAGGGCTCCAAGTATTCAAGACACAAAACAGACTAAAAAAGTTTTATGTTGCCTGAAAATGTTATTTTACATAATCCATGTCTTTACTAGCCTTAGAGGTCGTACTGGTAGTGAATATAAGGCTTTAATAGTAAGATGCCACACAAGTTACCTAAAATGTTTCATCTTAATAAACTTGCTATTAATAACTTTATTTCTGCCATCATAATTGAAAATAATAAGTAACGAGTTAGCCAAGACGTTAAAGCCCTCAAGAGGGGGGTTTTAAGGGAAAGGGTAACGAGTATACCAGGTTTTATCACATAAGGAAAAATCATTTTGGAATTTTTTTTTTTTTGTAATTTAATTTTCCTTAATGTGTAAAAATGTGGAAATGTGGAATGTGGAAATTATATTATATTTCATGCAGGAAATTGTATTATAACTTGAGACATTCAACATTCAAAATTGAGGCAAATTTTTCTACACGCTAGGTGATATCGCAAATTCTTCAACTATTTAGGAAAATTCCCTATGTGACACCTCTTTAAACTAAAATATTTTGAGAACCAAACGTCCCATTAGGATGAAATAAAAAGTGGTGTTCATCATTTTTTCTCCTCTTTCATATGAACCCAACTCATATTTTCACCTCGGAATCCCTTCGATAAAATAACAACGTTTTATATTGTCAGCATGTAAAAAGTCCTCTTCAAACAGAAGTTTTGTTATTAACAAGTTTTATAAGTTGTACAGCACGTAAAAAACTCCTTTTTGTTATAAAGTGCTGTGCTGACCTTCTGATTTTCTGAGTTGCATTTTTTCATGCTACAAAATTTTTCCCTTTTCTTATGTATAAATATAGTTATATACAATAAAAAGTACCAATGGCTACTGACAGTGTCGTCATAAATGTATATGTTAGGTGATTGCTGTTTCATCTTTCCTAATGTATGATCATATGTAATATTATAGAGATCAAGTGAGATTGCTCGAAAATGTTGTTTGATCCCTTGTTTCTTGGAAAATGAACGTCAAGAGATTGAAAAGATGGAAAAAAGTACTACATTGACATTATTGCCTTTACTTTTCTTTCACTTCAGTCCATGAATATATTTATAATAAAAACTTTTAGATCAAACTACATAAAGTAATGGCAAAGTGAAACTGAAAATTAACCTCAGGAAAGAGGAGGAGAGTGAGTTGAGCGAATGTATGCATTACTTTTTCATTCTATAATGTTTTGGAGAGGTCTAACAATTGATAAAATTAATTGCTTTCCTATTTTTGTGGAAGAAACGTTTATGGCATCCAGGGGAGGAAGCATGATGGCTCAATAACACTGGAAACCATTGAGGGGTGGCTACCAAGTGGCGGTACGGATACAGATTACTAGGCTGTAGGGATACCGAAAGGGCATTTAGCAGTGAGAAGGAAGAGACGGCAATTAAAGCAAGAAATTTACCATCACAAACGTATTATTCCTTTACGCGAACAAAATGCCAAGATGGAAAAACAGCGTGCAGAGCTTAAATCTCGGCAAGCAGTTTTAAGCCAGTAATTTTTACTCTTTTTTTTCAAATATCTTTATAGACCAACTGATTTAACTATCAAATATAATATTATCTGCAATCTTTTTTCCAGCTTGGTAAAATAGTGTGTGAGATTAGGACCAAAAAATGGTCTAACCCTAAAAAAAAATATATGAAGCTAAAACTTTCAAGAAACATTCTTTGACATGCGTATTTTAACATACTAAAACCCCACTCATCCTCACGTTGTGGAAATCTTGATTTGAAGTCGATTCCTATCATCCCTTTTCCATTGCCATATAGGTTTCAGAATGTGGATATATTGAACTTCTGCCCCCAGTTTGAATGTCCAATTCTGAAAAAAATTCAATCAAACTTACCACAAATACAGAGTGCCATGTAAAAATTCAAAAAATGAAAAAATTTGACCCAAAAAGCCACGTGACCAAATGATGACGTCATCAAAAATGCTAAAATTAGGAGATTCTTGAGGTTTTTTGTTATTTATTTAGTTCCTTTGGTATTTTCTCAACAAAACTTTCCAGAAAACGTCTAGTAATGGACAACTATTTAAATATATGGCACTATTATAAAGAGCTTTTAGTTGTGTCAACTCCTATGTGCCTTCTAAAGGGCGCCAAAAAGGCATAAAATCAGTTTTTTTGATTTAGGCCTAAATCTTGAGATTAACTTAAAGCGCCAATGTCAAGCGAGCTCAAACAGTTAATAAAACGTAACGTTATATTAACTTTTTAGAAGAAAACTCATTCAGCGGTAACTCATTTGCGGCACTCTTGACATTGGCGCTTTAATGTCTTTACATCAGAAGCAGAAAGTGAAATTTACTCAAAATAGTTGCTCCTGTCTAGTCATGATTCAAAGTGATGATATCATCAAAAATCTCAAAAACGTGTCTTTTCATAGGAAGAGGAGACCAAGATATAATAACATTACTAACATGATAATTGACATCATAATGACTTCAACATACCTTAAGGGGATAAATTTTTGTGTGAAATTTGATTAATTCTAACCCGCTAAATTAAATTCCTGCAAAACTTAGCAAATGTGACGAAAAATTAATGTAATATATAAATTTTGCCAAATAAGAGTTTGTTAAGTCATTTTGACGTGAAATTTAATTCACTTGAAAATTAAAAAAAATCTGGGAATGGAGAAATTCATTTCTGGAGAAAATTTCTTCCCCTAAAGATATATTTGTAATATTAATGTGCACCCACCTTGGAAGTCTAAACACAAAAGATTTGGCATAAATTAAGTTACTCCAGAGTGATTTGAAATAAAAACTGTTACAACACTGGATAAGTGGTCTTATTTAGTTCAATGAGTGGAACTGTCATTAAGTGGAAACAAATTTTTTGATCAAATGAATCGTACTCTTTCACATTATTGCAACATTTCCCAATATTTCAAGGCTTTTTTTTCGAATATGCTCTCGCAATATTCTGTTGCTATCAATAAACATCAGCAAAAAAATTCGGAGATGGCAGAAATGCTGTCATCAAAGGAAAATGTTTGAAAAGAAATTTGTAAAAAAGTAAGATGAAATTTTGATA
>JANSTP010270036.1:0-19829 GCA_025330745.1 Cladonema radiatum | reverse complement strand
TTGTTGTAGCGAAAAGCTTTTATGACATAAGAAACTAAATCTTCTTTACAATTTTATATATATGGTTTTATTGATATTTTGAAATTACTAGTTCCAGTCCACTTTTACAAATAACTCGATAACCAGAATTAAATTATGTCATTAACTAAATACTTAGTAAATAGGGATATTACAACTTTCTAGACGCATTGCTGATACTCCTTAAAAAAGATTTAGATTCTAAAATAAGATTGCTCAACATCACAACTAAAAAAACCATTGAGAAGCCCACAATTGTACATCCACATGCTCGCAGACAGAAGGAAAACCTGCTGGTGCAATTGATTGCACTCATACTTTAATATCTTAATTTTCGCTCATCAAACGTAAGGTTGTATTGTATTTCTGCTGGCCAATTTATTATATTAATTGATGGGAACTACCTTCACTTCAACTTTGTTATTAGTTAAATAAAAAAGGTAAATGAAAACTCCAACCAAAATAAAGTATTAAAATTATTGGCAATTAGCAAAATATTGCACACCTCACTCTGCTAGCGTGCCTGAATATTAAGATATGTCCAAATGTCTGATAGAAATTTTGAAATGTTGCTCCTCCAGTGGAACAATGGTTAATTCAACCTCTGTTTAAGGGTAGTTATTTCTAATACACTATTCCACATCCCAGAAACTCATATAAGTGAAATATTTTCATCAAGAAACTTTTCTTTTTTTTGACAGAGCTTGGCCAACATCTTCCAAAAAATGAGAATTGATTAATAAAAATCTAGCAAAAGTTCTTATTTTGATTTCAGATATTTTATGAGAAATTATTCAGCCTCTAAAACATTCCAAAGTTTTCAGGGCTGCACTTTTTGTAAAAAATGAAACATTCTGAAAGAGAGTCAAAATTTTTCAACTCCATCTAATTTTCTGGAAAATAGTGATCTTTTGAAGTAATACATGCAATGAGGGTCCAGAGCTGACATGGTGAAACCATGTGTTCTATAGAAATTTAAAAATTTTGGCCATCAATTTTTTCTTTTCTTAAATCAAGGAAGAAAAATAGCAACTACATAACCAGAAAAATTTAAATAGAAAAACTAGAAAAATGCCTAAAAAATAACTTGGCAAAATAACTAAAATAATAAAATAAAAAATAGCAAAGACAATTTTTACAACTTCCAACTTATAAGAATATTCAAGCTTTTTTTACACATGATTAATATACTGACCGATCCAAAACACAAAAATAAGTTTAAAATAAAGGTGCTGAAGAAACAGAAGTTGATTATTGAAATAGCACTTTATAACTGCCTACTTCATTAAAAGCAAGAACAAGGCAATTATTAATAAGAAGACAGATATTGGATTCAGTTTTATAAAAACCTACATTTAAAAAGTTATTGTTTTCTTTATTTCTAATTGCTTCACAGCTTTAACTTTTTATGTTTTAAGTCTGAAAAATTATGATGGCTTTTTGACTGGTACAGTTTTCAAATATTTTTGCTCTCAGAAATTCTATAAATCCTCATAATATCAGCAATAATAACAACAAAAGCAATAAAAAAGTAATAAAAAGAATGACATGAACACCTGTGGAAAATTTGGGAATAATACAGGGTCCCAAAGAAGAAAATTGATGATAGTAGCTAATTGCTAGTTAATAAAAAAAGAATCGATTCTAAAAAAAAGGTTCTGCAACACAGAATAATTATTTGTTAAGTCGGAACACAACTAATGAACATGATATGTTAAGGAAAACTTGTAAATTAGAATAGTCCATTTAAGTTAATTCATTCTTGAACTTGTGAAACTGTATTATTTAGATTTGAAACTATGGATTTAGCATGAGAAAAAGTAGAAATTGTAAATTTAGATGAAATTGTAAAACAGAAATTCAAATTGAACCATTCACCAACACAAAAAATGCATCATATGACGAAAGAATTTTCCTGAAACATCATGATGAAAGACAAACTGATTTACTCTTAAAACTTTGATAAACATACAATTAACTTGGTACATATAGATGTGCAGTACATTACTTATAAATATGTTCAAGATGTTATTCCCATAGTGAACATGGTCATTGTCTTAAAAATTGTAGAATCTTACAAAATCATCACTCATTACCGTTACCATTCATTTAAAAATATCAATAAGAAAATATTTGTTTTTACCAAAAAAATAAAAATAGCCAAAACCCCTAAAATGCAACAACCAAATGTAAAATTATAGGATTTATGAGAAGTTGGTAACTTGCAATTATCTTTCAATGAAGAAAAAACTACTAATAATTGGACAAATTACTCCATATTTGCTCAAAAAACAAATACTGGAAACAGAAAACGAAATGTAGTACAAAATTGACATATAAAAAAATATAGCTATGTTAGCTGAAAGGCATTCCCACGTAAATATTTGATCTTCTCTGTCACACTATTCCTACAGTCACTGAAAAGCAGAGTCAGTTCTAATTTGTCAGTTTTCTCAAGGAGCTCTGGTTTAATGTTGCCAATTAATGTCATACCTGATGTTACATCATAGTTGATACTCAAGATACGGTACAATGGACTAAGAGACAATTTTTTATCATCTTGACTAAATTCCGTTGACAATGAAACAAAAAAAGAAATATCACATATTTTTACTGCATAATTTAAAGAGTTAACCAAGTCATCTCGCACATTCAGAACCTTGATCCACAAATAAAGAGCATGTTCAAAAAGTCTCCTTCATACTGTAATTTTTGGTGATATTTCGTAACCTCTGTAAACATAAAATGATGGTCTAGGGGAAAACGATTCTTTATCAGTTTTTACCATCCGAAACCTTATGCCATAAGAATAGTCAACACCTCCAACATAACAACGGATATCCAGATTACTATTAGTGTTAGCTAGAGCACAGAAACCTTTACGCCTCGGTGAAAAGGCATGATAGCACATAGCATGAAGGAACCAATCTTTGTAACTCAACCATTCATTAAAGATAGTATTATCTTCTCTTAGAATATCATACATATATTCTGCAGTTAATTCCTTGTACTTGACCTTATTAAAAAAAGATTCAATATTTTCACTTGTTTGACGTGACTTTTCATGATTGAACCACAAATGCATGTAATAAATCAAATTATTCTCATGCCTTACAAAACGATCACCCTTCGTAATAGAAGTTATTAAAATACCAAACTCTGTTGCCAAAAAAAGATCCAAACATTCTTGTTTATTTTCTTCAAGTTTGTCTAACTTTTTAAATACAAAGTCTGCACATTTATCTAACAGCTTATCTGTTGCTTGCCTTACAATTCTGATCCCGAGATTAATTTTTTTTACATATTTGGCAATGTCATTACATTCTATAACATCAGCAACTTCTATTGAATCCAAAAGAACAAATAAACGAACAACAACTTCTTCAAAGCTGAAATAATCAGCAACCTCCATAACGCGTAGTAGTTGAAATATAAATAAATTATCCAAATACTCGTGGTCATAAAAGGAGTGAATTAAGTGTTTTGTGTAAAGACCTGATTCAGACATATTGTATTCGATTCAGACATAGAAGATGAAAATATCATTTGTTTAAAGTACTGACTTTGCAATACTAAAATAACTAAATGCACAGGGATTGAGAAATAAACCTTCGAGGAAAATTCATCAATTTTATCAACTTCACTACTTTCATCATCATTTATTACCTCGTCGTCATCAGCATTGTTACTAGAAACGCATTCCGAGTTGTCCAAAGCATCTCCAAAAAGACATCTGATAGAAAAAATACCAAAATAAAGTATTCATTGAGGGATTTTTGAAGACACACAACATGTCGTATTATCTAAAGAGTGGGATGATTTATTATAACCTTGAAAATATATGACACTTTGTCTAAATACTGAAATACTGTATTAGTTTGTCGGCGAAAAATTGTAAAAAACCCACATATTTATCGTTCTTCATGGAACTAATAATTTTTAAGTAATCCAACTAGGTACACTTGGAAGCCTGTTGGTTTTAGATGACCAAAAGTTTCTCTGGGTGACCAAAAAATTTGTTTGTAGTGCAACTAAGAGGAAAGAAGAAATGTCAATTGTTTTAAAAAACCTATTAAAAAAATCCATATGTTTGTAAACACTTCTTCAATTTGATGTTACATCAAAAAAATTATATCTCCTATTATTAGTCATATTAGTACGACAGGTCAGGCAAATGAACATTGTTACAGGCAAACAAAATACTGCAAATACTATCTCGAACTAGCCTGCCAGAACAAGTTCTCAAAATGTTATGTTGTATCACTGGTTATCCAGAAATGAAAAATTGACGATAAAAACAAACATTTAGAAATATTCCAAACAGTTTTGAAAAGATTTGTCCAAAAGAAAAGCTTACCCTGTACCACCTTCTGTCCAACGCTGAAAGGTTATAACACGGTTACTGATCATGTCTTTTAAATTCAAAAACATTGCTCCCATATACATATTACTATCGCATACTCAAACAAATGCCCTTGCCTCAGCATCTTTTGCAGGTACGGGAGAAGCAACCTTCAACCATATGTCATCTTCAGTTAACTTGTTCAACTTGTCGTAAGCATTTATAGCATCTTCAGACCAATTTGTGTTTGGTAGATAAAAGTCTTTATTGTTATCCAGAGCAACACTAGCTGCAAATGTTCTGTTGGATTGGTTTGGCTAAATAAGAGATATTTTAAATTAAAAATGGTCTGATTAAAGAGTAATCAATTTATTGATTATTGCAAATTCTCAAAGATAAAATTCTCTTTTGTGCTTCACAATAACAAAAGAACTCTCACTAATGTAATTAAAGCTTTCGAGCCCTTTGTGAAGTATTTTAGCGGGCAATATTCAAATCAATAAATCATGAACCTCATGGACCTCAAAGTTCTGTGATGCCCATAGTTCAAGAGGCTGTCACATATTGTGCACCATGTCATTATTTTGTTTACAATTAACTAAAAGGTGTCAACTATCCTAACTTGCAAAATAGGTAAAAGAGCTTAAAACAATTTAACTTATTCTGCAGTAGTTTCACATATTCAAAAAACAACATTTCTTGGTATCTCCTAAACAACAAAAACATAATTTTTATCTTCTAAAAATAGTTCCTCTTATCTGGTATTTAAAACAATTTAGTCACTTGTAAGGTTAAAAGCAATTCCTGTTCACAAACACAAATTTTTTCAAATGGAATTGAAAAAGAAAATCATGGCAAAGGCACTTCCAGGACGCTTTCTAAAAAATTAGGGCAGTGTCTGTTTTCCATAAAAAGGGCACAAAATATTTAGAAAAAACCTCTAAAATTAGACTTTTTACACCTTTTCTAATTAAAAAGGGCAGGAAAGAGTCTGATATTTGGACTCTTGAAAGACCTAAAACAGGCACTGACTTCTTTAAATGTCTTTGATTTGAATTTTATTGAAAGGTAAAGTGCAGCAACGCTGAACAAAAGAACAATGACCTGTTATCTGAGCTCATTATTTTTTCGTGAAGGCATAAAAAGGCTGAGTGGACTATTTATTATGATCACAGCAACATAAATCAAAAAACAAAATTGGTAAAATTGAAAACAAGAAGGGTTTCTTTATTGATAATCAATCTTTGTGGAATTTATTTAAATAGTTACAAACTTAACGTTAAATGCATCTATATAAAAAGAAAAATTTTCGTAAGACAATATGCAACTTGATAGCTTGGCACATATGATAAAATATATGGATAAAACTTCTTGTCTCCCACCTTTTGGACAATCACTCTTCAAAACAAAAAAATTTGCCTTTCCTAAGCAAAGATATCCATGAAAGCACCTAAATGAAAAAAAAGTTTGATTTTACCAGTATTCATGAGACAAAATTCGAAAAAATTAGTGGAAACTGATAGTACATTTTAAGCATTATTTAAAAAAACTTCCAAATAAAATTAACAGAAAAGTAGAGAGAAAATTATGGCATAAAAAGAAAAATGATAAATTGTAATATACTTTCAAGTAATTTCATCAACTGATCATTTAAAAATGTCAAAAAGATTATTACATTCTTTTAAAGTTTGCATTAATATGCAAATTTATCATTTATATGCTATGTTCTTCCAGAATCTGCAAAACATTTGGTATGAGTACCAGGATATTAGCTGACTAACCTGGTTAATATCCTCACATTTTCTCTAAATTTGCCCAAAACATGAGATTTCTTATTTGAATGGCTGAAGAAATGAATAAAAAATGAAGAGAGAAAAAGGCATTCATTCAATCAACAGACAGTTAAATTATGACACTAATGGTATTGATAATTTATTGATATATTTTTTCTAAAATGATTAATGATTTATTTTTTTAGACGAAAAACAACAAAATACAAATAAAAAAAGCATACTAATAAAACTTACTACAATTATATTAATTCGATAATACCTGGAACAAAACAGCAAAAGTTTGGATTTTTAAAAAGCTTGTTAATTGCTACATGCAAAAAAATAGGATATGGTAAATTTTCTGTGGAAATAATAAATGCGAAAATACGTTCAGTTCATCCCTATATGATACAGGTAGTCAAACATTCAAGTTTTGATACTGAAAAGGGTAGAATGATAGCACCTGTAAATAAACTTGGATGCTCAGTCAAAATATATAAATTTGCAGTTACCAGGTAAGAAAAAACAACTTTTTTCTCAAAACACAGAGTTTCGTGCTTATCGCACTCTTCAGTTGAGACAAGTAACGTTATTGTTATATATAATACTATGGTATCAATTCGTATATATGACATCACTTTTTTACGTATGAAAACTATTGGAGAAAAAAAACTATTGGAGATATAAAAACTATTAGACATATACAAAAAATTTGCAGTTATGTAGACTGAAGTCAAAATAAATTGAATGGTCATATAAATCGAATGAATTCATCTGTCCATTGCCATTCATTTTAAATTACAGTTGCCATTTATATTACAGTTGAGTTATATAATTCGAATTGTCAAAGAGATTCCAAGTTTGTTTGATTTGCAAGATTATTCGAACTATGGGAGTTCACACTATATAACAAAGACGTACATAACTTCAACTAGATGTGTTGAATTTTTAAATCTCAAAAAGACAAATAAGAAGTTAATAACAAAATAAACACCATAATAAAATTAACTATAGTTTACTCGGCACGTAAACAAATACAGCAGAAGCTTTATCATAAATTTTATTTTCTGAAGTCCCCTTCAAACAGCCACTCAAATAAATAGTTCGTCCTTCAATTTTATCAATCTTTCCTTCAAATAACACAGGAGTAAACAGTGGGATTGGTCTAAAGAAAATGAAAAATATAAAATATAGTTTTTCAATTACATAGAGTCAATGAAAAAGAAAATCATAAAAGTTATAACAAAAAAATCAAAAAATACTTTTTATAGATTATTAACTTTGTCAAGGGATATGCGATATATTCACCTCCCATATTCCTGCTTTACCTAGATCGCAGAGGATATTCGGTCAAAGAAGGCTTGGTTTGATTAGTTCTTTAATATAACTGATAATTTTAAAGAACAAAATTGCTTTTTGAAATTGACAAGTATATTATAAGTTCCATCTTTCTTCAGCAAATTTTTGTTCATTCAAACATATATTCTTCAAATCAATTAAGAACATCCCTATCAAGAAACCATTATCATGGCCATGGTAATAGTGATGACATCATCAAATATTTTCAACTAAAATTGTATGGTAAAGAGTTTTTTCAATAGGTACGTTCCAGCTCTCGAAAACAAGAGGGAGTTTCAAAAAAACACTACACTTTCTGAGTAGGGTTAAAACATAAAAAAGAACTTTTTACTAACCGCTTGAATTCAACTTTCAATGATTTTGTAAGACACCACTTTGGATACATATGATCCAGCAGGTCTCCAAGAAACATATCAAATATTGTTGCTATGGCACCACCATGGACATTTCTAAAGTTTACATAATAGTAATTATATGATACAAATATCCGAGGAGATAAGCAGTGATACAAAAATATTGACATGGATTTTCCTGTCTTTGAAAAAAAAACAGTTTTAGGAAATCAAAAGGCTACAAAAAAGTCAAGTTGCCAGTAGACAAATGAAAGAAACATTTTCAGCAAATCAATAAGCAATATTTTTGTAGTGCATTTATTGGTGAGTTTGAGATGTTCAGTTTTATTTTCTACAAACCAAGAAAATTATTTAGAGCGGTCACAGAGAGTTAATTAGATTCTGCCTTGCAGTATTTCTACAAAGAGGAATGATGATAAATTTGACCCTTAAAATAACTCACAGAATATAAAAAACTAAGTGATTGTTGGGCAAAGATATAAAAAAGTTAATTTTATATAATATATCTATTTCTTTATCCTACCAAGAACCAGCCTCCACTCCTCCCTTTAACTCCCGTCCTGAAAGTATGAAAAATGCTAAGTAACTGGTCTTACTTTCCACCACCTTCCGTCCATTCTTGAAAAGTAATGACACCTTTTGATATCCTCTCTTCGACATTGCTGAAAACTGCACCACTAAAGCACCTATTACCAGCAGACGTGTAAAAATCTCTCCTTTGATCATTTTCTTTGTGAAATGGCCTATACTGTTTGACCCATTTTCCATCCTCTGTGAGTTTCTTTAAATCGTAGTATATCTTGACAGCTTCTTTTGGCCAATTTTCATTCGGTGAATAAAAATCCATTGAAATATTTATATTATTTACTGAAAAGAAATGTTTTTCAATCATAAAAATTTAAGCCAAGGTCTCTGCATAACAGTTAGCCAATAATAACAACTGTTTGATACCTCCCACTTGAATAGTGGTTAGGGCTGAAAACAATGGGAGCAATTACTATGTTAACCCTATTCAGACCAGGCTTTTTTTAAGTCTTAAATTACCAGAGAGAGAGAGAGAGGTCAAATTGACCTCCTCTTGATTGTCAGAAAGGCAAAGCAGCTAGGACCATGAAACTTTGTCAAGTAGAACAGTTCTTTATGGCATAATTTTGCCAAAACTTTTTTGATTACATAACCATAGTAGGAAAATAAAAAGAGGAAAGTAAAAAGTTAAGAAAAAGTCAAAAATCGTTAAAAATGCACAATAGGCACAACATATAACAACACAGCACGTTACTCGCAAAACATAGTATTGAACATTGAGGGGGTGGTTCTGAAAAGAGGCTTGTGGATGGGAGTGCCTAAATTCTTTTTGCTTAAAATTTTTTGAAAAAACTTTCTAATAAAATTTTGCAAAATATCAACAAATTTTGTCTCTAAAAATTTAGCATTTTTGAGTTACATCCGAAAAACTACAGGTCAATTTGATTGAGTTATCACTAAGCCATAATTTTGAAAATAAATAATTCTTTACAAATGGATGTTCTGAAATATGGCAACATAAAAACAAGATTGATAGTAATTGGATCCATCCTTCCAAGTCCATAGAAAAGTTCATAAATTTTCCAAGTCCATTTTATCCTCCTTACAAGTGATTAATTGTTAATTGCAAGACAAAGCCTGTGATTACTTGGTAATACGCAAAGCAATTTTGTTATTTGTTGTCAAGTTTTTTAAGTATAAAGTTGAATGTTTTTCTCTTTTCAAGCTGCATCAATGGAAATGCAATGCAATGTTGGGAATACTCTGGGTTGACGTTTTTTGAAAATCCTCTTTTGTTACTCATTTCTGTCCATTTTTCTATTCCCTAAAGCAATCTCAAGTCAATATCATTTCCAACAATATCATTTTATAATAGTTTGCAATTAGCAATGTTATTGCTCTTTTCTTTTGCCTTCTCAGCCAATCAGATTCAAGTAATTTTGCACTGTTAACAATTAAATAATGAAATGATTAAACAATTTCCACTCTAAAATTTTGACCTTGAAACTACTAATTCCCAGCAAGCAAGAACTTGCTTAATGTGTAGTATTGACTTAACTAAAAAAATCCATTTTACTGATCAACCCACTTCCACTAAGTTAGTGTCATCTTAAACAACTGATGCTTAATCATATAGTTTAAAACTGTTTAAACTTTCTATAGTTCCTTCTTCTGGGATGGATTTGCAAGATCAAACTCTATCAGGTAGTTATCAATCATTTATAAAGTAAAATAAATAAAAAAAGCACAAAGTTTGACAAAATTTATATAATGTATATTACTGGATGCTTCAGCCTTTTCTCAGGCAGATTTGATTTACAAGATTAGCAAAGTGTTTTCAATTATTTCAAGCTATTTGGGTACTTTTGATAATAACATGTTGCTATGGGATAAATAAGGCCCCTTTCCTTGGCCCACAAAATCAACAATTTACCTATAATTTCACTTTCTTACTAAAAATAAATTTCATACAACGGTACACAAAGAGACAATTTGCTACCTCAATAAAATGAAAAGATTAACGACACATCTATATTCAGAAAATAGTAGTGTGCTGTAAACGATAGATATTAAGTAAGAGACTGAAAAAAACATTAATTTACTCTTCTTTTTTATCTCCTAATTTTTTTCTTTATTTATGGTTGGTCTGTAGTGTAGTTTTAAAGAGGATTTGAAGGCAGTACAATAAAACATAAAAATCCACTCTAATGGATAAGGTGAAAGTATCACATGAACAGAATACAGCACTAGAACAACAATACTTTTAATTAATACAGTATATATATATTGGCGATACCCAGACATTTAAATCCTTCTTTCATTGTGTTTATTAATTTTCCCTTAAAATAAAACAGCTGTGAATTAAGGAATTGGTCTGGAAAAACACAACAACAAGAAAATGAAAAAACTTGATCTTGTGAAATAGAGACGCTTTGCTGATAAATAGTAGTAGCAATTGGTGACTTCCAATTATTATTTCTGTATCAAAACTATTTGAAACTAATATGCTTAATAGAATAATGGTATTTTCACAAGGGAACTATACTTTTTTATACACAAAACTTGATGTAAGTAAAGCAAACCGCTGAAGAATGAGAAAGCAAAAGGACATTCATTCAATCCAGGGAGGGAAAAAAAAGATTCTTATGACATTGATAATTTATTGACGCATATGTTGATGAATTCCTATACAACAAAACCATAACAATGGTAAAAAATAGAACTAGTTACGATAGTTACAATACAATAGTTAAAAAATAGAATTATGTAAGAATTTGTTACAGATACACAATTATTTGTAGGTCTAATATTATTAGTACTAAAGAAAACACTAAAAAATTTGATTCACAAAAGCTTTTCCTGCTGTTACAAATGAACAGAAGAATCATAAAAAATCTTCACTGGAAATAAGAACTCCAACAGTTTCAAAAGTTCATAGATGATATTTGAAAACTGAAGAAAACTGAATGCACTGTATGTATCTGCAAATTCCTCCCATTTTATTAGTTTGCTTTTTCTTTTAACATAAATAGCAAAAATACTAAATTTTGCAAGTTTACATAAAAAACCGGTTTATAGGATACTTAGGATAGCCTATGATCAGTCTTACAATTGTGGAAACATCTATCTAAATATAATGCAGAAAATGCTACATCCAAAGTGAAATTACTTGTCATTTAAAACAACAGTTAGCACAGGAGTTAGGAGCTAAGTATCAAAAATAGGTTTGTGATTATAGCATTCTATTTGGATATTACGAAATTGATTGAGTAAAACGCTCCTCATTCTCAAAAAAACTAAAAAACTTTATGTTCCAAGGGGGTGAGAATTTCTTTCTAAAAGTGATAGGGTACATTGCTACCATCTTAATTCAAATCAAATACAAATATAATAATACTAAATGAAGACGTAATGAAATATCAAAAGTACTCTACCATAAATCTTTTGATAACAAAAGAGCAGTGTATAAATGAGTAAGAGAATAAAGAATTCTGCTTCTGTAGACCTTAAAGTTTCTATTATACAATCATCAGCTATGATTGTATGGTACATGAAACTTTAAGTTCTACAAAAGCAAAATTTTTTATCTCTTTCTCAATTATACAAATATAATGAAAATTCCTATAATTTACTCGGCACGTAAACAAATACAGCAGAAGCTTTATCATAGATTTTATCTTCTGAAACATGTTTCAAGCATTCGCTCATATAAGTAGTTTGTCCTTCTACTTTATCAATCTTTCCTTCGAACAACACTGGAGTAAATAATGAAATTGGTCTAAAAAATGGATAAATAGCTATTGTAAACAGTTTACAATGGCAAAGATAACTATTTACTTCATCAAGATATTATCAGTAAAAGCAACAGGTTTATAAGCAACTATCACTAACTTAAATTTTCAATAACTTTCAATACCAATACTGAATGTTGCTTTTTCGCTATAAGCAATTGTTGCAGTTTATGATAAACTTATCAACTTATCAAGAAGCCATTCTTGTTATATGTTGGTTAAGATTTCCATAAATTTGCTTCACACTAATGTGATTATCATTACTGCTTTGGATTTCTAAAATAATTGTCTTTTTAAAGCGATTATCAAATCGAAAATATCATATTGCTTTGAATACTTGCCACTGAAAAAAACTGGAGAGCCAGGTTTATCAAGATAGTCAACTAAAATAATTGCTGTCAGACATTCAATGCGATTATATCCCGACTATGATAATGGCATAACGTCAATTAAGCCAATAACTTATTGAAAAGTACAGTTTCTTTCTACTGTGCATAAATTTGCTGGAAAGTCTGCCAAAGCAACTGATAAGCAATTCTTCAGAATTAAAATTATAAGATGCCAGAAGCAACCATTAGTATTGACCTCTGACGTTAGTTGCTTATCAACAAATAAGGTCATGTAGAACCACTTGACAAGGTTTGATTGAATTATTTCTTTAATATAATCTTTAATATATTTCTTTAATTTAATCTCAAAAACATTTTTTTAATTGACTTATAAATTGTAAGTCCACGTTACTAAAACAGTTCATTCTCAAGCAAAACAATCAAGGGCACCTCTTCTATTTCCCATCCTAATTTTTTAATCTTAGCTGTAAACAAGGAGGTTTTAAATAAAAGGAGTATCAACTTATCAAAAATATGCATGTTGTTTTTACGCTTTTGGTTTATTCAAGCTATTATGAAAATACTAATATCTTTCATCCCATCAATAAAATCCTTTCAAGTCTAATTCGGTATTGGGTAAAGAAATTCTGACAACAATTCCGGAAGTTATGCCTTATATCTGGGAATCATCACATTCTGTGATGTTCATGTCAAAGATAATTTATTCCTACAGTATATTCTATCTATTGAAAACGTTTCAAATACTTTTGAATAGGACAATATTTTGACATTTTTTATGAGAAGGTACTTGTCCTTTGCAAGATATCTAGAAGGCTTCACTTCATAGACAAAATATGAATATTTTATCAACACTGAAGGATCAAAACTAAGCTGCTTTTAACAGTTCACCTGTTACCAGTTAGTTACCTTTACATGAGAAATAAAGTTGTCAGTATTCCTACCAAAACTGTCTTTGATAAAATCGCTAGCAGTTGGTGATACAAGAAGAACAAAAAGAAATCTATGAGTTGGTACTCCTTCTATCACAGCTCACTGCTCTAAACTCTGACGCCTCTACTAGAACAAAAAATTATAATATTATTTTGAAGTTGTTCTTAAAAAATTGACACATTATATAACGCATCGTCTAAATAGGGCTAAAATATAAAAAGAGAATATTTTAATTACCGTTTGAATTTAACTTTCAATGATTTTTTAAGACACCATCTTGGATACATCTGTTCGAGCAGGTCGCCAAGGAAAACATCAAAAATTGTAGCTATAGCACCCCCATGGACATTCCTTAAATATTGAATTACAATTAGTTATATTCTAAGTTTTTTGAGAAGAAAAACATTGATTCCATTATAGAGGCCCCAATATGCCATTAGAAAAAGTAAATAAAAATGCTGCTACTAAAGTGCCTATTAAGAAGTTAAAATCTGCCATTCAAAAAATGGAATAGACAATAGAATTACTGAAAAGACAATATTTTTGTAGTGTCTTTACTTGCAATAGCGCATTTCCTAGCTAAAATCAAATTGGGTTTAAGAATAAGGGCAATAAAATCCAAGCCTTCTAGTTTTTCTAAAAAAGCGAGTCACAATCAAGGTTATATTAATAATTTACAGAATCTACAAAAGAAATTTATAAAATGAGAACATTGTCTTTGCTGGGAGAAAGTCATTAACATATATCTTTCTTTCTTCCCACCAAGACCCCTTTTCACTTCTTTGCCCATC
The DNA here is from genome assembly GCA_025330745.1 of Cladonema radiatum. NCBI lineage: Eukaryota > Metazoa > Cnidaria > Hydrozoa > Anthoathecata > Cladonematidae > Cladonema > Cladonema radiatum. The sequence goes on along the minus strand of JANSTP010270036.1, from coordinate 5,598 downwards.
CAGAAAAAAGTATGAAAAGAAATAAACAAGAAATGTGCAAAGAAACTGGACTTAATTTCCACCACCTTCCGTCCACTCTTGAAAATTAATGACACCTTTACATATCCATTCTTCGACATTACTAAAAACTGCACACCCAAAATATTTATTACCAGCAGATTTGAAAAAATTTCTCCTCTGATCATTTTCGTTGTGAGCTTGTATATATTGTTTCACCCATTTGCCATACGTTGTGAGTTTCTTCAGATCATAGTATAACTTGATGGCTTCTTTGGGCCAGCTTTCATTGGGTGAATAAAAATCCATTCAAATGATTTTCACAAAGCTATGATTTTTATAATCTATAAAAGGTACTATCTTAATACTACAAGAAAAATTGAGGATATTTTCCTGAATGATGTAATACTTTGAGCCTGATTTATGACCTGCTATAGACATCTGAAAGAGTAAGAAATAAAAACAAAACGTAAAAAAAAAATATTTAAAAAAAACTCGATCCCAGGGTTTTTTCCCTTGTTTCCTTTCCTACTTTCCTTCCTTCTCCGTAGCACAAAGAAAGAAGCCCTTGGATCGAGGTTGTAAAATGTGTTCAACGAGGAAGAAAACAATTTGAAAAGTATATTGATCTACTCTCATTTGGATAGAAAAATAATATTCCTCCTTTTCCTAACCAAAATGACAGCAAGATTCTCAAGACGAAAGTCTAATATTAATATACATGTGCCAAACAACTTTATGTTCTGTAGTCTATAAAAATGAGTAATAATCCTTATTTTAACTTAATTATAGTTAAGCAAAACTTCAGAAATTCTGAAGAAAAAAAGATTTCCTTCCTAAATACAAGTAAAAAGTAAATCATATAATCTTGATAAAAAATATAAGTTGCCCCAACCATAATATTTAAACTGAAATATAAGCTTTCCAATATTTACAAACTAGATAAAATAAAAAAATATAATTTGGTTTGATAATAATTATATACTGAAATATAAGCTTGCCAATATTTACAATGTTTATGAATCTTTTTTTTTTAGTTCTTAAGTCCTTGTTTTCTGTGTACCTTAAATGTACCTTTTTAAAAAAGATTCGCAATAAAACTCAACCAAATTAAAGAAGAATTTTCCCAAAGTGGTAATTGAAAAAATGGCCTTACTTATCATAGAAAAAACACTCAAAACAATCATACTTTTTTTTTTCAGTTTTTGAGAAAGTTTTGATGCATGTTTGGAATTTCAATCATTTTTTTAAATTTTTTGAGTTGTGTGGATGTCAAGTATGCCATGATTTAATTGGCTAATTATTAGCCATAAAATAGTTTTTCAAAAGAAAACTATTCCAACAACTGATCAGAATCACTCTTTACTTTAAACTCTCGATTCAATACCTAGATTACAAATTTTTCAAAAAAACTTAAATATAAGTCACAACAGCAAACTTATTTAAAGTGAAAGCACCCCCAAGACCAAAATGCAGCACTAAAATAGCAATACTTGACTAATAAATTTGATAATAAGTAGTTGCAGCATAATTACAATTCTGTTAATACAAAAAATTTCTGATAACATTAAAACTCTCATAATTTACTTCATAAAGTCACAAAAACCCTTGAAGCTTGGCCATATGTTTCATGACCTTTAATATTGTTCAAGTATGCAGACATGTAAGTTCTTCTTCCTTTTATTTTATCAATTTTCTCATCGAAAAAAGCAGCAGTGAATAAAGGAATTCGTCTGAAAATATAGAGCAGCTAAATATAAGTACCTAGGTCATTCACGCAATAGTACAAATTCCTCATCTAATAGAACCAATCAATAAGTAATGGAAATTGGTTGTTTTACTGCGTTTTAATACTAGAATTATAGGATTATGTACCGAATTCCTGGTACAAGCCGTTTCTTTAATAATCCCTTGATGATCCCTTAAGGAAACGAGTCAACAATTAAGACATAGGTAAACTAGATATTTCTTGTTGAAAAAAGTTACGAAGTTTCCCATCAGGAAACTAAATTTGATGTAGAGTTGTATTATGCATCCAATGAGACCAGCACTTTTATAATCAAAATAACAGACTAATGAGTTGTGGCAATATACACTTATTGGCAGGTTGCTGTTTGCTTGATCATTATTCACTACACAGTAGACATGTTCTGTTTATAGTGAAATCTCAAATAAACGCCCAGTCTCTATTAAATGCCTCCCTCCAATAAACTCTCACCTTCAAACATTAAAAAATAAATGAACACCCTCTTCCCAATAATTGTCAATCCTTCTACATTTACAAACGTTCTTTAAAGTTTTCTCACTCAAGCAAATTCAGAAGATGGTGCAATCTGACCATGGGATTGGGGCTTTATTGGTATCAAAAAAGGGACTTTTTGTGTTATCCATCGTTGAAAAGGTTATCAATTGGGGATTCAAAAATTCCATGTTCGCTGTTCTATAAGTGTCTCAAAGAGGATATACAGCTCTCCATGGTTGGATAACGTTAGAAAACAGAATTTTGCATAGTCAAGAGAGAGGGAATTGGCTAAAACAATCTAATCATTTTGGCCGCACAAATGTTTACTCATAAGCCAAAAATCTATTAAGCCCAGGTACGTTTTATTAAAGCTTTTTTAAAGACTACGTTATACGATGACGTCATTTCTTGGTCAAAAAAATAATAATCTTGTTCAAAACTTAATACCTTTTTATTTCCTGAAAGATACGCCTTAACTGGTCATTGTTTGATATTTACTTATTAATTTGACTAATAAAACAAAATTTACAAATCTGTTTCTTTCTATTTCAATAATTTCTTGTTAAATAAGACTTTTAAAATGTTTTTAATTACCCCCTTGTTGCATGTGCGCAGTTCAATTTTAATAAGCATAAATCTTTACAACAAGAACCGTGATCAAACAGTACATCACAGTACATACATACATACAATAGTATATACAACACCCTTGAAAAAGGAACCAAAAAGTTTTACTATTCGTATATTAAAATTTTATTGATTGGAACATCAAAAAAAGTTGTGTAGTAGAAAAAAGAAGACAAAGCTTACATATAATAATTCGGAGTTTTCTAACGCAGTTGTAGGGCCATGGTTCTTCTATTCACAAATTTTCTAAAAAGCTCTTATATTCGCAGTGATAAAAAAGGCAGAAATTTAGGAAAGTATAGAAACTTTTAAGCACTTCCTTACAGTCCATCAAATTTACACTGCTAGTTGCAAAGTTAGATTTACAGTTCATGAACAAACTAAATATATTAATCTTCATTAAAATTAGACTGCAATGAAGTGTTTCAAAAAGATTTTAGGTTATTAAATTGGCCCTTTTTTGGTAGATAATAAAAATTCTTTAAAAAACTTATTTGCAAAAAAAACTTTCAAAATCTCGAAATTGAAGAAAATAATTCTTCTAAACCGTCATAACAGATAAACAGACTAAAAACCTAAATGTTTTCAAAACCTCTATAATAGCAATATATAAAAGTTCTCACTTAGGGAAAAATATTATAACCTGAGATACCTAACATTCAAAATTCATGCAAGATTTTAGACAAATTCCAACAGCAACAAATCTTGCAATAAAAATATTATAAGAACAAGAGACTCAGCTAGAAAAATGTTTATCATTTCTTATTTACCTTTCCTATGAACCTGAAATTTGCCTTAAAATAATATATTGCTAATTTAAAATTTCTTACTAAAAGTAATTATGTTTTAATACTTTGAAAACTTTTAATATCTTGATGGCTAATAGACTGAAATCTATCTTAAGCCTAACGTTTCTATGAAATTTGCTGATTTTCTGAAAGAACTTCCACTCCATTGAATAATGGCAAATGTGAAAAGAAAGTCATATTTAAAGTCAATTAAATGTCATTTTCTTTCTTCACTTGGGTACTTCCTTAAATAAAATCAACTATGTTAATTAATCAGCTATAGGATAAAAAAAAAATATCCAAAAATTGATATAGACAAAAACAAAAAGTAACAGCATCAAACATTTCATACAATAATTATTTTACATTCAGCAAAAACATCTGTTCAATAACTTGCCACAAATTGCCACTAGATCAATTGAAATAATTTAGAAATAATTCTTTTGTCTTCATATTTTACACTTCAATTCAATATAACTTCTATATAATTCATAATTATAGATAATATGGTACATAGTACATAAATAAATCAACAATACACAAATTAATAATTCCGAATTATTCTAGGCAAACAATACAAGTAAAAACATCAATATTTTATTCTAGAGGTAGCCAGTACGTTTTTTTATGTATCATAAAGAGTAGTAATAAAAGCCATTAATATTAACCAGAAATTCAAACTTTTTGCTCAAGATTAGATATTTCAGAACTGGTTTTTTTCTAAAAGTAATAATTATTCGAAATCGAGATCATATCATACATATTTGCAATAAAATCAACTAAAAATTCTTGAACTATAGAATAAGAAATAGCTGTTTAAAATTTTTATCCATTATATACATATAAAAAACTATTAATAATTATACTATACTATTTATAATTAAAATCATATGGCATGCCAATGATATTGTCAATTATGTAAGGAGTAATTTTGCAATAATAGAGGCACTACAGAAACGACAATTGTTTAATTGCATCATTAATATTACATTATTAGTGTATATACTGTGTTTCATTGTAAGGCACGTGTGCTATTCCAGTTATATCTGTGAATCTGATATTACTTTGAGACAATAATGGAAGAAAATGGACAAAAGGGATGAAAATGAGGTTTCTGTGAAAGGTGCGAAATAATCACGATTGGATGATTTTCAAGTATGAAATTATACTGTTTGAGGTTAATCAGCGCATTAAGTTTAGGGAAGAAAAAATACCCTATTTATAGATTGAACATGGTTCTACTTTTACACAAGTTCCATCACCTGCTTAGGTCAATAAAAACAAAAATATAAGATCCTACAATAGGTAGGTTTTACAACAAAAATATAAAAATATCTAATTAACACTCAGGCCTATAAAAATTAAAAATAAGGTTCTAATAGATCTAGGTCCTACAATAAAAATATAAAAATATATTATTAACATAACAAATTACTAAATAAATTATTTTCTCGTATCAAACATAAATTATGGGGCATTAGTATCATGGTCAAGGTAAAAAATACATAGAAAATAAAAAAATAAAAAGATAATTAATCAAAGCTTATTCTTCAAAGGAACAAAGACTCCATATCCTTCACTATATATGGCATCGGTCAACAAATCTTTCAAATCTGCAGAAAAATGAAATTCCTTGCCTTTCTGCCCATTGAACATACCTTCAAATACTAAAGTTGAATGCAATGGGATTGATCTATGAAAAATGAAAAATCATTTTACAGTTTATTGTTAATTTGAGTCTAAGGCGATAATTAGTGAGCAAAATGATTTCATACTTTTTATCATTTTTTTATCAATCCACATTTGCATTTTTACATGACAAAACAGAAAAACGAAAACAGAAAAGATTCCAAAAGTATTGTTTCTTTCTAAGATTATTGGGGTTAACTGGATAAATAACATTTAATATCAATAGTTTTTGTACAAAAAATCCATGGTGCAAAC
>JANSTP010270025.1:0-10486 GCA_025330745.1 Cladonema radiatum | reverse complement strand
GGGGTGGTGGGGTGGCAGATAGGCAATTTTACCTTCTTATTGTTGATATTAAACCAATATTTGTTTAAAATTAATTGTTCACTAATGGCTCACTAATGGGGGGATTCAACCCCATTACCAACTGTATCTAAATGTATAATATTCAAAGATGAGGAATGTTTTCTAATGGAAAAATAGTAAGGAATGAGTAAAACTGATTTTACAAAACCTTTTTTTTCACAGAGAAAGCAGAGTTACCTGGCGATGATCCTGATAAACAAACACCTGGTCAGCTGATACGCTTTATTGCATTTTCTGCATTTGTTTTGCTAACATTTTTTGCTGGGTCGCAAGAGAGTATACCAGAAACATCATGGCCGATATTTTTAAGACTTATGCTTCAAACAGGAGAAGTAGAGAAACTTGAAGTGGCATCATCGCAAGATAGAGTATATGTTTACCTAGCTAGAGGTGCAATGATAAATGGACGAGAAGTGTTTGGCTTCGGTCCTCATTACTCTTTTAGTATTGGTAGTGTTGCAAAGTTTGAAGAACGTTTAAAAAATGCTCAAGAAGAACTGGGTATAAACTCAAGTGAATTCATACCTGTCAAATTCAATCCCCCAAATAACGAAATTATGTATGCATGTTTATTTATTTATCTTTTTTTCCTTATAATTTATTATGTAGTTGATCATTTTTTAAATAAAATCTATCATGCCAACATCCCATTATTTTGTCTGTGATTTGTTTTCTGTGGAAAGGTATTTCTCTGCAAGTCATTTGTTTTATGCAGAGATTGTTGCTAAAGTTTGATGAAAAGTACATTCTGACATAAAAAGTTCATATAAAAATCGAATGATTAATGTTTTTAGATATAGCTGTGATTTTTGCATGAAAAGCTCTTTTACCAGAGGAGTTATGTGCATTTGGAGGTATCAAAACAGTGACCCACTTTTCTTCGTTTACATTTGCAAATGAATGGAATATCTGTATTTTGCCTTGCTTTTTGCAAAGATATATCGGCCATACAGTATCTCGTGAAATCTTCAGATTAAATTCGAACTTCTGAATTCAAACTTCCATCAAATGTCCAAATAAAAGTTTCTATGGGAGTGTTTTAAAGTTTTTTCAATCTTTTTTAAAAGTTCCTATATCATTCTCAGAAAACATGAATGACTCTGTTTAGCTTCCCATGTTGAAAATCACCTCAAATCGTTCTTCTTTTCTCTAAAACTCATTAAAACCATTTGTGTCTTTTATGTAACATTTTTGCTTTGACGCGTAAAAGCTTTTCAACTTAAAAACAGATGAGTTTGAACAAGTCAAGTCTGTTGAATTATTTTATTTAAACTTTTTATGTTAACCTTTTGCATTTATCATAGGTCTGCAATTGTCAATGCTGGAATAACAATTGGATTACTGGGTATCATAGCATACTTCCTTTTTGGCAGAGGAATGCGTTCTGGAACAGGTTTTGGTGGAGGAAATCCTTTTGTATGTGCTTTTTTCTTTGACCTAATTTTCCTTTTTAAAACCATTTCTGAGTTGAATGTGTTATTCTACCAGAATAACTTTCATAGTCTGTTATTCAGTCTTTAAAATTTACTTTCTGCTGATGATTTTGCTGATGAGATGGTCGCATATTTTGCAGTTACTTCAGCAAAAAAAACTGCCGAAGCGAACATATTTGTTGGAAACAAAAAAGTGTTTGAGTTTCAGTTCTGAGTTTCAGTTCCTTTCCTAAAAATGTAGCTGGGAACTAAAAGTATAAACATCAAGTTTATTTCTAAAAATTGCTTGGTTAATGGCTTTAAAATTCCAAGTAGCAACATTAGTTGCTGTTTACACAAATTACGCGCAGGGAAAAATCATTATGAGATTCCCAGAATAGGAAATTGGACTAAATTTCTAGTCTACGCTGGTACGTAAAAAGTAAGAAAAAACATTATCTCTATAATAGACATTGTCACAGAGTCCATAGATATAAAGGAGCAAAGTACCATACAAGGAGAATACAGCTGCCAAGCAAATTGCTGAAAAGTTCCGAAGTGAAAGGTATAACAAGAAAATACCTCCATGTTTGGCAGTTTTTCTGCCTAAGAACTGTCGAAGGATATCACAAATGTTTGGCGAGGATAATTAAGCTGAATTTTAAGGGCTGGTTAATAATATAAAGTTACTATGGACATTTTTTAATTGATGACTTGGGACATTTTCCAGATATTTGCATTACTATTTCATGTGAGATTAATGCACCATTTTTTTATAGACAAGTCACACTCGTGCGAAAGCAACAGTTATTATTCCGGGCACAAGGAAAGGAATTGGGTAAGTTTATTTTATTATTTTGTTTTTCTCAAATATCTTTACGTCATTTGTTCTTTTTTTCCTGTGTGGTAACAGAGCCAATTAGAAGTTTATAATAAGTTGTTAAGTTTTAGCTGTCAAAAACAATTAACTTTTGAATAACCCACTGAATAACACATTGAATATATTAATGGCTAATAATCACTGAATGAAACAGTAGCTTTTACAAACTTCTTCACTTTTTATTGGAGGAAATATATGATAATGTATCAGTTATTGTATGATGCCGAGTGTAAATATGACAAATATTTTTTGAGTTCTTTTATTTTCACTCTTTACTTTCACGAGCCTTCAGGCAAGCCTTTCATTTTCTTAGATAAATTCATAAAGTTCAAAAATCTAAAACTTTTACACTATCAGGGTTTCTCAATAAATACACTGTTTTTTGTTGATATTGCCCAAATTGCATCGTTTTTTCGACCAACCAGATTGCATAAATTTTCAAAACTAGCGATAAACAGTTTAATAGCAAACCTCTTGTGTTAACCCCTTAAAATTAATAATTGAATACAATTGCGTCTTCAGTATTTCATGGTTTAGAAAATTTTAAAACATTTCTTGGAAATAATTGACAAGATGATATTTCATAAAATTGTCGTGAATTTTTCCTATGAACCTATTTGCTATCTAGTTTGCTTGATTGGCGATACTTAACTTGCTTTTCTTCTTTCTTGTTGGTATTACAAAATCTTTTATATGGATTACTTAAAATTTGTTTGTTGTCTGTTTGTAACAAGAAATGTTTCAAGAGATAAATTTTTTTATGGAACTTATAGCAATCACTTTTTGATAACTGATTGTGCTGAAAATTACAATTTGACGTTATATCATAAACATGTTTACCTTTTTGTTTGATGAACGGTGTAATATGGTAATTTCAGGGTGTAAACTAAGGCGTTATTGTCAGCATTTTTGCAATTTTTCTAATTGAAAAATAGTCTTTTTTTTCCCAATAGCACCAAAAACTTTATCATCAAGTGTCTGAGGATTTATATAATTTTGTAATGTCTTTTGCTGAATTTTTTTGAAACTCTGGTTTCCACACTGAATTTATGATTCGAATTTTTCGCTGCCACTATTATACTTAACGTCTTACATCTTCGATTCAGATTTTAGCATCATTCCAAATACGCATCAACCTGAGTCAATTTATATCAGTTGAAAATTATTTGATCATTTAAATTTGATTTTGAAATTATTGACAGCAGTTTTAGTAAAGCCACAAAAGGTGATTTATTCTAAATAATATTTACCAAAGTTGGGTATTATATTTTCAGCTTCAAAGATGTTGCGGGAATGCAGGAAGCAAAACAAGAAGTCATGGAGTTTGTTGATTATCTAGAATATCCCGCTCGATTCAAGGAGCTAGGTGCTAAAATTCCAAAGGTATAATCAGATTTTATCCCTAAGCTTGCTTTATAATTTATTGTTTGAAAGCCAATTGAATGATGATTTTCAACTACTATTGATATATATAAACATTTCAAAATATCGAGGTTCCCTATTATTTTGGTTCCCTATTACTTTCCATGCCTGGTCTTAGGAAAATCATTAGACAAGTGGTCATCACCCTTCTCTATTGTTAGTAAATAATTTTGATAAAATCCTTATTATCATGGAGAGTTATACATTATCAGTGCTGCAAATAACAGCCGGTCAACGATCATTTACCACCACTTCTTCAACACTGACTGTCTGATCATTTAATATTTTGTTCAATTTGACCACCACCCTTTTTCATCAGAAGTTTTGTTTAAGTAGAAAAATAACAGTCATGACTTACTGAACATTATATAAATATCAATAATATGATTAATATTAAACTTCATCATGAAACATTTATAAAAAATAATCATATGTCTATTTCATTCACCTAATTTTTGTAATGTTCATTTCTTATTTACTTGCTCTGTGTATGAATTTCAAGGTACTGCACATAAGTACCCTTGGAAAATTAATTTCAGGGCCTATTCTAGAAAATTAGGGCTGCATCTGATTTCTATGAAAAGGGCAAAAAATATTTAGAAAGACACACTAAAAACAAACTTTTTTCATCTGTTTTGATTTAAAATGGCAAAAAATATAGTCTTTAGAGGCAGCGAAGGGTCCGATATTCGGATGCATTAATGACCTGAAAAAGGGACTGAATTTGGTCAAATTTTGAAAACACACAATTTTTAGCTCAGTCGTTGGATAATCATGAGATATTCCATCTGTAAAAGTTTTATCAAAATTCTATGTGCCATTTTCAAAATATCAGAGTTTAAAATCTTGGAAAAATTGTTATTAATACTGGTGGCCATCAGAATTGCAGAAGTGTAAACCGGCCTTAAGGGATATTAAAATCGACAGAAATGAGTAGCAAAAAAAAGCATTTTCAAAAAACGTCAACCCTGAGTATTTACAACATTGCATTGCATTTCCTTTGGTGTAGCTTGAAAAGAGAAAATTTCAATTTTACACTTAAAAAAAACCTGACAACAAAGAACAACAAAAACAATTACAACAAAAGAATCTTGCTGATCAGTATTGACAATTACCAAGTAATCACACGCTTTGTCGTGCAATTATCAATTAATCAATTGTAAGGAGGATAAAATGTTAGTCATTTTCCCTCGTCCTATGGACTCGGTTAAATTACACATTTTTTCCTTCTTACTCGTGATTAATTGTTAATTGCACTCCAAAACATGCGATTACTAGTAAATATAATACATTCATAATGATATTACTAAAATATTTAAAAGATGTTAATAAAATGTCAAATATGTGTTTTGTTACATATAAACCATGCAGAAACAAAGATCAGATGAAGAGAAAATTTAACATCTGAATTCAAGAAAATAAGGGCAGAAAATGCAAAAATACACGAGCTTGCAGTTCCAGAAATACACAGGATTTTTTCCCAAATTTTCAATGATAAAATAACCCATGATTATCTTACGAATGAGCTAAAAATTAAGCCGTTATTCGCAAATTATTTTCCTTAGAGTGCTTATGTACCATTAACAAGAGCCAAAACAGCCACGTAATCATGACCATTATAACAAAATTACATCTTTTTTTCACTTTGTATTAAGACTTTAAAAACGAAAATGGCTAGGTTATAATTTGACTACTTTTGATTTTAATTGTCTTTGACTGACTGATTGATTTGACTTTCTGATTTTAATTCTTGCTGATCAGCATGACCGCTAGTGAGAAGATAATTATTTGCAGTGCTGCATTATTTGAGGAGAATGGGAGCCACATCCTTGTGAATGAATTGAGGTATGTGTGGGAGTGTGTGTGTGGTTGCATGCCTCCTATGATAAGGCCTGATTTTTTTTATCTTTATTGCATTATTTGTTGTATGCAATAAGATAAATTGCTTTTGATAATTTTTAGGGTGCACTTTTATGTGGTCCACCAGGAACAGGGAAGACATTGCTGGCAAAAGCAGTGGCCACAGAAGCTGGTGTACCATTCATTTCCATGGCAGGATCAGACTTTGTTGAAATGTTTTCAGGTAAAACCTATACTATTATTGCTCTTCGTTTTTTTATATATATATTTTTTTTTTCAGTATCTTTTGTATTTAAAACCCATTTGTTAGAAATGAAGATAATTCTTTGTTTTGCATAGCTGTTTATTTTTGTGTCTGTTTTTAAAAAAAAAAAACCTTTTTTCCTAATTCATTAAAGCTTTTTCTGAAACAATTAGCATGCAAGCATTTTAATTATCTTGAAATTTTTCATAGCCAATTTTCTTTTGAGGAGAGTAGATTTAGGAGGTTAATTAATCATACTTAGAAATTTAAAAATTCCTAAAGCACCCACCCTTAATTTGTAAAAGTAGAGTAGTATTAGGTTTGTTTTACTGCTCTCCTAAAAGGTACTGATGAGAATGAGTCACTTCTCTCCCGACAATTATTTGGTAAATCCACCGCTTGGCTTTGAGGATATTTTTTTTTTTTGATATTGATATTGATCAGATATTGTGCTTGGGTTGAAATAACAACCAGTCATCTGTCATGAATGGAATATTTGTATCATATATTTTGTAAAATGACACTTCGTAAAATGACACTAAAATGACAAAAGCAAACTTCATTTTCTGTTTGTCTTTGTGTTTGTTTCAGAGAATGCTGTGTAATTCAATGCTTTCATTTTGTTCGTTGAGAAACAAAAACTTAACAGTTTATTTGTCTGAATGCTACCAGTTTTTTTATCATAATTTGAAGAAAATGAAGACTTTTTATAAAGGGAACATATCAATTGTTGTATTAAGATTTGTACACTGAAAGAAAAACGTTTTTCGTTCCTACAACAAAACAACTTTTAAAAAGGTCTAAATTGATAGAAGTACACGTTAATAACACTTTGCCGGCCTTCTACAACAAAAAAGGCACTTTTAGGTAGCTTTAAATTGAAATTTTTTGACCAGTTTTTAACAGGGTTTCCAAAAAGGTTTTGAAAGAATTAATATTTGAGAAAATCTTAAATTTCATCTTGTTCTTTTTTATTGGAGCTCATTGGAGCTTAGATGCTAAAATGACAAAAAAGAGAGGGATAATAGAAAATGAAGGGTGTTGGGGATATTTCCTGGAAAAATGTCTGGGCATCTAAGTTTTCCTTATTTTGACGAATGATTGTGTGTATTTCTAAAGGCATTTTAAAGATCCAAATGTTTTTGTGATTAAAGATTTGTAAGCAATTGGTTAATGTATGAACATTTGATAGCAAAGATAAATAATGCTATGCTGTTACATTCTTACAATACACCTTTTATTCTTGATTTTTTACAATATTTTCATATGTTCATCTCGGTAACTACTAGTTTATTTACAAAAGTTATTTGCATGCTGTTCCTGAATGTTTTGATTTTTTTCTTCTCAAATTATTACAGTATGTCTGGTGGCTTTATGATGACATCATCATTACACCTTAGTTAACAATTTTTCTTATTTTTCTAGTACTTATATTCAAATGTATTCATCAAACTTCAATTCAATTTGATCGATTTAACTAAAACATGTAGTATACTGGATTCTGTGACTCATCAGTTGAGTTCATCAAAGAGAGCGTTTTGAGAATTATATATGCCACCCTTCTGGAAGCTTAAGGGACACCCAAAATTTGGACCAAAAATGATTTTGGTTCAAGTTTCAGTCAGTCCAGAAACTAATCTCTTAGAAATCATTCAAAGTTTACATACTCCAAAAGAGTTAGCAAAGACATTCCATAGTCATAAAAAAACCATAATCTTGAAAATCGTTACTTCAAGATCTATGAGCTTTGGTCAAATCAATATATTGCATTTCTGCTCCAACAAACATGAGATTTTTTCAAGGAAATCAAACCAAATTAAAAACAAGTAATTTCTTACTCAAAAAATATATATTCCCTTGTCTTTGATCACTGTCTTTGATAAAAATTGTCTCTTCTGTAATAATAGCCAATTTTTATATACTAAAGCATGAAGAATTTAATTGATGATATCTCTTTGATATTTGAACTATTTTATTTTACAAAAAATATTGTTGAACTAATTAACTATGTGAAAGAGTTTTAGGAAAAAAGTTACACAAGTGGATATTTTGTCATCTTCTGCTTGATTCGAAATATTTAAGTTAATTGACTTTGAGTGCCGCAGCATTTGTATAGAAAGATGAATGACAGGATAATGCTTGGAAAAGCATCTTTGACCCTACCAAAAACAAATGAGATTAGTTCACTCAATAATCTCATCGTGCTTCAATAATCAGAAAAATTTATTCATTAAAGTGAAAAATTGTTTCATTGAAGCGAACAATTTATTCATTTAAGTGATATATGGATAATCTTCCAAATGTATAACACAACAATAGTCCTTCCTTAAACAGCTAAAAATCTTTTTGATAGCAGACCACCTTTTATCCACATGTTCCCGCTTCATCCAATGACTAGCTTCTAATTGCATTGTGTAATTGAAGTCTGAATCTCTAAAAACTTCAAAGGTTTTAATTTTGCAGTTCATATCAGCACCCAAGGAAATATAGAAACATCTAAAATTTTCGAAAATGTTTCAAAGCTTCACGAAAATGTTGGAAAATACAGTCTCAGATATTGTAGACTACTTTAATTACGGAAGTCTAATTGTTTGATCCAAATGGTCAAATCGTTTCTTTTTAGTGGGTATTATTTTCAAAATGTCATTTTTAAACATTCTTTTTTGAACTGGTAGGTAAAAGATAATATTTTTTTCGATATACAAAATAGCATGGTACTGAGTTGAATGGATCATTTTCTGATTTTGGAAAGAACGAATATGATTGGTTTATGGCAGAAAACAGTTGTTTATAATTAAGGAGGCTATATTTTGTTATCAAGACAGCCGACTATACTAGAAACTAATTAAGATGAAAGCAACCAATTTGTAGAAAAATAAGGAAAAAATGAAAGCAAGAGAAGAAGATACACAAAATTCTTTTGGTATATATCATAGTACAGGAAGTCTTCTTAAGATTTTGAGTATTAATGACATTATTTTAGGAGAATTTTATACAAGCATGTTTTTCTTTGGGTGCAATTTTTAAATTGTGTTTCCAGTTGCCCAAAAAGTTTGAAGGAAAGTTAATAGGTGTTTGTTTTGTTTACATGTTTGTAGGAATATTTCTGCTTTGGAAATTATAAAACTGAACAATGTTTATGTGATAATCGTTCTCTTTTTGGATATTTAGATGAGAATGTAAGAGTTCATCATTTTAGAGAATACTTCAAACCAAAGCACTAACTTTCTTATTATCCTCTTGCATTATTTCAGGTGTGGGTTCAGCTCGTGTACGTGACTTGTTTGCTCAAGCTCGAAAGAAATCACCATGCATTGTTTACATTGATGAGATTGATGCTATTGGTAGATCAAGACGATCTTCGTAAGTTCGTTCCAATATAGCATCATGTTTTTCTTATAAATAATATATAAATGATACTACTCTATCAGAGCCTGAAAAAGTTTGTTCACAATTAAAAACGTGCACGCAACCTGCTGGCAAAGAACTTTCACCGCACATGAAATGGCGTTCACATCTTTTTCTTTATTATACAAAAATTGTTCAAAAGTTCTTAGATCTTAAAGGGAGTGTCAAACTTAAAAACAACTTAAGCCGAAACTAAATGAGCAGGTACAAATTTAAAAAGGGCATGGAACTACTAGTCAGTCAGGTATATTTTCCGAAAAAAAATTAATTGGATTTTTTCCAGTAAGTGCGAAAGATTTTTTGTATAAAATTTGATGAAATCATTATAGTTTTCCAGATATTCAATTTTGCAATTTCTTAAAATATTGGATTCATTTTGATGACATGACAACTTTAAATATAAATATCTCAAGAACGAGAAAATATTTTTTTAAATCTGAAAAGATTCTTTAAACATGTCAAGGAATCTTTTTATTGACATGAACTTTAAAAAATTGAATTTTGAGTGTGACACCCCTTTAAGGCAAAAAAATTTGTTCATATTTCTTCTTACCACAAGTCATTCTTTCTATCTTTATGAGGTTATGAAAAATAGACTACTAAATTGACATTTGGTAAAAGTAGTTAAATTTACAAAGAACAAAGCCTATCAAAGTGAGAAATCAAAGCTTTTGAATTTTTCAAGCCCTTTCTATGGTTTATCAGTGATAAGTCTAATTATTCGAAACAAGATACTCAGCTTTCTGTATTGCACTTATTCTCGCCAGTCGTACGAATGTTTTCTAATAAATTATTTCAGAGAAGGCAGTGTTTTTAGATCTTGAAACTTTTATTGGGAAATAAATATATCACTGTTGCATTATTCATGATTGTTTGAAATTGTCAATGTTTCTGAGGAGAGGTCCATTAGAGCGAAAGGTTAAAACATAGACGTGATAGACATTTTTTCAATTAAAAATTAGCTGGTATTTTTAAATTACAGATGGCTTATAGAATTAGTTATTTTCCATGACTTAATGCCGTCATCAAAATCACCAAGTTACCATTATCATATTGCATGGTTGGAAATTTTTTTCCTCTATTGAAAATTGCTACGATAGTAGGAACAGAAGTATATATGTTTATGTGTTGTTTTCTAGAGCATCGTTTGGTGGCAACAGTGAACAGGAAAATACTTTGAACCAACTGCTTGTTGAGATG
>JANSTP010270014.1:0-10486 GCA_025330745.1 Cladonema radiatum | reverse complement strand
GTACTGCGCCTAAACGTCTAAAATTATTCTCAAAAATATTAAATTAAAATATGAATCTGCAAAATATTAATCCTTTACCCGAAGTCACACGAGTTTCATATTTTACGATTAATATATCGATCATTTTGCTTGAAAATATGAATCTCCCGTAGTCACACTAAATTCATTAAATTTGGATTAATTTATTAATGTGGTTAATATATTAATCTTCAAGTGTGACTACAGCTAATATTACCCTTTTATTATGGCAAGATACCCCGGTTTCCTGATTTTCCCAATATTGCTGATATTGTGAAAATATATTTTTGTAGCTCTGGGGATGGGCTAGATCTAGCCAACAATGAATCAAATAGGATTATCAAAAGAATTTCATGGAGCGCCAGTAATATCAGAAAGAATAATATCTAGTCTGAGAGTCTATACCTCAAAATATCTACCTCATATGAGTATATTCATAAAATCTACCTTAAAACTGCGCTGTCATGTGAGTGTATTTTGATCATGATGATCACGTGATATTGTTGTTGTTTGATACCGAAACATGGCAGCATTTCGAGGAAGATTTTCCGATCACCCTCACAAAGTCTGTTCACCACAATGAATGTGTACAAGTCCTCTGGATCAGTTATCTAAAGGAAAAATTTCAAATTTAAACCTATTACCAACTTTCTAAATGGCTTAAGGTGCCAAAAAAATTACATTTGAGTTATGGAAAAACTGCTCAACTTTCGATTATGCGAGACCTGGTACTATGATATCAAGTTTTATATTCTTTATTTCTTTATATTCTGAGTTATATTCTTTTAATGAAAATATAAGATTATTAGACTCAAGTCACTTTCTTTTAGTCTTAGTACTAATTTTCTTTGGGGAACATTTCATGGCAAAACAATACCCATTAAATATACATTACTGATGAAAATTTTGTTTGCTCATTCCATAGAAATTTTCCATAATTCGATAGAGTTTTGCATTTTGGAAATTTCGCATGAAAACTCATCTCGCACTTCGCATTTGGTTGTAGAGTTATGGAGATTCAAAGTTGAGAAAAAGGGCCTTTTTTGTTTGTTTACATTCGTGAACAATTCGATGAATTTTCTTTATTTTTTCTTCTTTTTTGAAAAGAGATCAGATAATTATATCTCGACAAATAGCCCACATTTTAAAATACAATTTTTAGAATAAGCACAAAATTCGTTTTTCTAGTGAATAATCATAAATTTTTCGGCGGAAACGTATCTTTAAGCATACTCTGAAAATTTAGCAAATAGGGTTAGAACATAGGAAAGCATGGTGAATAAACCAACCGCTCCGATGCAATTTTTGACAATATTTCGAAATATTGTACCAGTATCAACAATAAATTGATTGGAAGCTTGGAAAGGATTCATATTCGTGTTTCGTAGAAAAACAAGCTTCTTCCCATCATTCTTCAATCCCAAGCGATCTTTTAAATTAGTCAATGCTTGCCCATAGTGACTTTGTTCGAAGATGCATGTCGTCAAAAAAAGTTCGATTCGTTTAGGCTTTTGACCAACCTTTCCTAAAAGAGAATAAATCTAAAATTATTATCGTCATTATCATCATTGTCATCACCATCATCATCATCATCATCATCATCATCATTATCATCATCAACTTATCACATCATCATCATCATCATCATCATCATCATCATCATCATCTTTACCATTTTCATAATTAATTATCATTATCATCACTATCATCACTATTGTCATGACTATCATCATCATCATCATCATCATCATCATCATCATCATCATACGTAATACGTACTTACCACTTGTCTCATTCACGATGAGATTGTTGAGTCGATTGCACACATCAGTATTTGATTGTCCCTTTATATTCACAACAAATGTATTGATCAATGCATCTGGTCCGATGTATTTCAAAAATTGTTTCGTTTCTTTTGACTGACAGGAAGAGCAATAGAAATGATTATATTTCCAAGAAAATTATGACAAACAAGTTAAAGGTTTAAAAAACGCTTAAATATACATATTAAACTTTTGTCTAGTACTTCCAGTCAATTTTTCAACACAGAAACATTGAAAGCATGAATGTCACTTCTAGTTTAAATAAGCAAATATTCAACGATTTTACATTTTTCACTTGTACTATCCGGGATTCACACAAGCGGTAAAATCTAATTTATCGACACACCTAGTCTATATTCATTCATTATAAAAAGTACTTACTCTTGCAAGCTCTTCATTGTTTTTGCCAACAATATTTTTCTTTATAAAGTCACGTGCTTGCTTGGCGTTGTAAGGAAACTCATCTGAGATGGGCGGTAAATTCACCATGTTTTCGCATACAAACTCGTCATAATCTTCCGCTACTGACATCCATAAACAGTAGAAAAGTACAGCTCCATATTGACATTGACCAAGTATTCGACCATAGCCGTACTGATCGAGGCCTATAACCTGTAACAAAAAGTTTAGGAATCAGTAAAATTTTGGTTAGTGTTGTGTTGAGGTCATAGAGTTATTATGACTATCTAGAGTGCAGGATACCGCTTTTTACCATTGTGAAAATTGAAGCACATTTTTCTCGGCAAATTCCAGCTTGTATCGCAAAAAACGTGCAAACAGTGAAGTTTTACCATAAATGACAACACTTTTAACTGGCCACAGATTATCTTCAAGAGGTAAATTTTTGTTCTTTTCTAACATATATAAGACTTATAAGAGATATTACTTCAACATGTCATAATAAATCTGGAAATTAGGTTTTTTCAAATTTATAATAAGAGTTTGACCATAGTTTGCCGTACAAAGAATGTTACTTCATATTTCTCATTTATTCAGCACTCTGGATGTACCTATTAACTCTATGGCTGAGGTTCTTGAAAGCTATATTATTTCATCCATTCATTTTTTGCCACTAAGAGATCGAATTCGTTTCGTTCTTTAAAAGTTTATTATTAACCAATTTAACTTTCTGAAAAACTTGATAACTAAACATTTGATAACTGACTTACTCTATGCGATAACAAGACTCCTGCGGCAGCCGCACCCGGCCGTGAGCCTTCAAGTCCGTAAACACCGACGCCATGTTCCTCATCTCCGTGAAACACGGCCGGTGATTTTAGCGAAACAAAGTGCTTCATACTCGCATTGCGATAGGCCAGAGCTCCGGCAGGGTATGGACAAAATCCGGTCTTATGGGGGTCGATTGTAACTGAAAATAAAAATAGGCAAATAACCTTCCAAAAGGCCATAAACGAAAAGATAATATGAAACTACTTGATATCAAAATGTCAATCAAGCAATCTGATATCTCTATCTATGATTCAAATTGTAACCTTTCGTCTTTTAACCGTTCTAAACCGAGAGGAACACAAATGGTACACGAAATAGTGCACACAAGATGATACACGGACAATGGAACACAAAAAATGGTACACGCAAAATAGTAACACGAGAATGTTACATGCACAATAATATACGCATAATGGTATACACACAATGTTACAGCTAAGATGGTACAAACAGATAGTGCAAACAAAATATCCTTGTACAGATCCTTACTATTCCATTCATCCTAATGGACGTAGAATAACACAGACACGTACTGTATCATCAGCTATTTTATTTAATGAGACTGGGGCGAAAGAAGAAAATAGAGAGAGGCAAAGAGAGGGGAGGGCAAGAGAAGGAGAGATTTGTGGAGAGAGGAAAGAAAGAGTAGAAAGACTAGACTAGAAGTAGGGAAAGAGAATGAGAGAGGGAAAAAAAATGACGTTATATACCTGTATCGGCATATTTCACAGAATTATATTGGCGTAACACATAATCCGATAAACCCATAAACGGAACAAAATCTTCCCCTTCTTCTTTCCTTTTTTTTTCGTGTTCATCGTTTGGTTTTGTCAGCATGCTCAACATGTACCCTCCCCATGCTGCATCCGCGTGTATCACAAAGTTCAAACCCTGTGTCGATGGGAATAGATTTATTAACATAGAAGTTCAGTTTAAAGATAGGCTCACTCCATAATTGAAATTTGTTCGATAGAGAAAGTTTCACGTTAACTCCATAAATAGCTTCTACTCCAATTTACTTGGAATCGAATTACTGTATTCCAAGACACGATATTTTCAGTAGGGGAGTCGACTCGCTTCCTGCGCTTGAATTTTCTGAATTCCTACATTTTCTTTTTTTTGCAGATTTCACGAATGGGCTAGATCTAATCATAATACCATAAGCCATAAAGTAATAGGGCTTTAAAACTATTAAGAGAGTCATGATAATATAAAACATAAACAAACCTTTTGTGTATAATATTCGTTTCTAATAGCAACCATTTCTTCCAATGGATCAACAGCACTTTCTTCTGTCGAACCAATCACAGCAACTATCATCATGACAGGTGTCTGTGACGTCACACATTTGTCTAACGCTTCTCGCAAATCTGCAAATAATTGAACTTTGCAGGTAATTGTAATGGTAAAATAACAGCGATTGAGTTAACTTAATATTCCGTTCAAAGTGGCCCAGTTACATTCCTTTAACTCTTTCGAATCATTTAGAATAGCCATGTTGCAATTTTCTACAAATGTCTGGTCCTGCATTTTATACGTAGTGAATTAAATTAAATTATGTTTAAATATTAGTGGACGGGGTCGCCGTGGTGTACTGGGTTAGTGCCGTTGGCTCTGACAAGAATACCGCGGGTTTGATTCCCCGTTCAGGCATGATAAGTTCACATGAACTTCTAGCCTAAGACGCTAAACTAATACTATATATAAAAAAAAGTTTAAAGATTCTGATAGGTTAGTTTTTAACCGGAACATTTGAACCTAGACAAATATCCAAGACCCAACTTTAGTAAGTTTGCAATAATAATTTACCGGGTATAAATATTTTCTAAGGGCTATTTTAAAAAGACTGCCCTAACTTTTACGACTTTTCCGGACCTGGGAATAGACTCTCAGTATTGGTGCTACCAGGCCAGTAATAATCTAAGGTCTCACTAGCTCACTAATTCAGGACTTTCACTTTGAAATATCTTTCTAGTTAATATTTCAGGCGACTTGATATACAGCATGCTACAAATTTTAAAGTCAAAGAAACGCGAGGAAATCTATCAATTAGATGCGGCCTGGCGTTAACAGACACGTGAATTAATCGACGCTGGCACGTTCGGTGTGTATTTGCCTTCATTTTTTTTGAGGGTGGGGGGACCGGCAAGGCGTACTACATAATGATATAACAAAGAGTTAGCAATGCAGCTCGGTAATTTTTTAAAAATTCTGAACAGCTCAGTTAAACTGAGAAAACTTTGAGAATTTTCCCTACTGAAAATTATGTCAGGTGTCAACCGCCGGGTTAATAAACTATTTGAAAAAGTCGGTCAGAATAGTTTGAATACTCCACTTGGCCATTGAGAAAGAGAGGTTTCAAAACCAAATAAAAATCCATAAATTCATACCTGCCATCGATTGTCTTGCATACAAATCAACTTGTATATTTACAACACTACCAGACCCCATTCCAAGCACTGTTGCACCTTTCGGCCACGAGTAATGGTGTGTTCCGGACGCACAAATGACGGGTGTATTAAAACCATGGCGACGAATAAATTCATACATCCCGAGATGCTCGACAGTATGTTTCTATGGAAACATTTAAACAAATACATACTCTCCACTAGAAAAACGAATTTCCCTTGGATTTGCTTTCATTGAGTTTTATAAGTGGAACTTTTAACTTGGAAATTAAAATTTATGCATACTTTGTAAACTTAAAAATTGCTACCTTCCTGCTGATTGAGATGGAACGATTATTTTTCCTAATAATTAACCTTACTTATACCAGGGATGAGAGGAGAGGGGAAGAGAAAAATGCAGGGGTTCCACCAAAAGGTTATTTTTTCGTTAGTAACTCAGAAACTAAATATCAAAACATCATGAAATTTTGTGTCGTTTTCCAAATATTAGACACCTACATTTTTTAAAAAAACTTTTTTTTATGAACATGGCCAAAATAACCATGGTAAAAAGCTTTTCATTCAGAGGGAAAACACTTTTTGGTCCCAGTTCTTTAACAATCGAATTTCAGGATTTATTTTTTAGAAACAAAGAACATATGTAAAAGCCCTTAAAATTTAAAGATTGCTGGTGAAAAAGAGAGAAGTTTTAAAAAAGCAACGCGTCAAATTTTAGGCAAATTTATGCTAATTTTGACTACTCGTATGTTGGAAAAACGATGACGCCATCATCATATTTATTTATTTGCTTCGTTATACCTGAAGTGTTCTTTTATGCTCAAAAAGATGAGTTGCTCTAACAATGCGCGAAGTTTCATTACTTTATTATTATACATTTCATTCTTGAGTTAGCAAGGAATTTTCTGAAAAACACTTGTATAAATAAGGTTTAGAGTCTATGGGGCAATATTACAAATTTAATATTTATCCACCTTTACAATGGTCTAGATTAGTCGTTTACGGATGTCGGATAAAAAAGAGACGTGTGTGAAGAAAATATCTATGCACAATATCCGACCCGCAAAGAAAAGACGTCAACAATGTGCAGACACGCAACAACGGCAATTTATAGCCTACCTTTACAATATCGTTAAATCTTTTTAAAATTTCCTCATCTTCTTTGCCCAAGTATTTGATAATATCACTGTTCAACCTGCAAACCGTATCTACAGGAAAATTGAGTAGTTCCCAGGTTGTACAGTCTTTTAATGCAACGTTAGCATTACGTGTTGGAATCCAAACTTCGAAATTGAGTCCATCTAAAGACAAAAACGTGGTGTTCGCGTCTAGGGAGGCATGACTCCGAAAATATTTTTAAGAAACGTTGGAATGCTGTCAAACCAGTGCGGGGGTTATTAAATCTGCTCCAATGAAACGGAAAAGCTTTAGGAAGATCGGATAAGTAGAACTGAAAAGTAATTGGGTAAACTATTTATACATTGGATAAAAGTTGCCATGTCTTTTGAAACCAAAGAATTGAAAAAAATGGAGAATGATAAAAGTACAATCAGATAGGAAAGTTTTGTGTTGCTAGGCTTTCAGAATCTTGTTGTTATGACAACGATATTCTTTACAAGTTCTGTAAAAATCAAAAAAAAATTAACAATAATTAAAAAATGATAGCTTTGATAATTTTTCTTTTCCGTCAGGAAGTTATATGAGACTGTTTTTTATAGGTGTGAAACTAGCCAATAATGTTCAAAAAATCCAGAAAATCATACTGAAAGAAATCTTTTTCTATAAAAGTTTGAAATAATTGAATTTAACAAACTTTTGAATTCAACATTTTCCATCATCGCTGACTTCACTGCCAATGGGTGCATTTGTACATTTCTAGCCGCCCACATCGCTTCAATGTTTGATATGGATCCACACCCTGTGAGATGCGCCCAAGGCTTTACATTGTCTGAATCGAAATTCATAAGTTCGCATAAATGTTTTCCGACAGTAATTTCGTAAAGACTCGTCACAGGCGACGTCGTTGAATCGACGTTGTTCTGATTCCAAAGCATGCCAGCAAAATAACCAAGGGTTGATGGAATAGTTGTTTCCCATGCCATATGACCCTAAATTTGAAAATACCCAGGTTCAATATTTAAAATAATTTTGCCTTAAAGAGACCCCTGCTACAGACACCCAATTTGAGCGGCACAAATACTTTTAGAGCTACTTTAATTCCAGATCAATACAAGATCCAAATTTAGAAAAGTTTGACTGGTAAATCCACCGTGTAGGATCTCACCGGGTGCGTGAAACAGAGGTGTCTTAATTTTTGGTTTAAATATTTAGCTAATATAAATTTTCAAATAACTTTTTCAAATATAAATATTCAGGTACAAATGCTTCATCCAATCATCTAAAAGGTAGAAAAGTATAGGAAAACAGGAGCCTCAGTAGCTGCACTCCCAGGAAAAGCAGAGAGTATTTGCACATATGAGAAAATAATGGAGCAAGGGAATTATCTCCGTAATAATATCAGAGTCATACAATCATAGACAACAAATAATGACCTGATATCGGTTACTGAAAAACGGCGTAGAAGCACTCAATTCCTTGTGCATTGCTTCCAATTTTTTTTCAAGGTCTTTCATCTCACCCTGGTAAGCTGATGACTGTTTAACGTCATCAGTAATATATGACGGATCTGTTGGAAAATAACTTCCCCTGCAATCGACATACCATTCCAGACAGTCGGTCATTAGGCGTTTCATCATGTCTTTGTTTTCGCCACGTGGTCCAAGGAACCAACTCCCCAAAGCCCTCCATGGCTCCTGATATACATCAGACTCAGGACTAAAAAACAAAAGCAAAATTATTAATATGTTGCGACAAGTAACAAAACATACATCTTCTTTACCGTCTTTTTCAAGACCAGAACTTAGAAAGCGCAGTTCTGGTGATCTTCCTGTCTTCGCACTTTTTACTTTTTGAGGGTAGCTTTAAGTTAGTTTAATACTTTCATCTAACTCCATTCAGACGTACGCTAAAGGCACGATTGGGTACCTTATACACCACCATCCCACCCACAGATTAAAATCTGTAATGTCCGATGAAATAAATTGAAACTTAGAGCAAATCTAAAACTCCAGAAATAATTTTCAAAACATCAGGTATGACTCCTTTGGGCCACGTGATTAGGTGAAGAGCAATTTTTCAATTTTAGATCTACAATTTCACGTAGAACATGAATAATTATCAAAGTACGTTAAGTATTTATAAAGTTATGTATATAATCTCTTGTGTCAAATAAGCGAAATAAGGGTTGAAAAAATATTAAATGTTTTAAAGTGGAAGTTGAAATTTGGAATTTCTTAGCTAAAGAACATCCAACAGTGACCAAAAACTCCTCAAAACAAATCAGCAATATCTTGAGGCAGCTTTTACCACTGTGCACCTTTTTTGCCTTGACATCATAATGTTTTGCAAAGACCTTTCAAAAAAGATTTGCTTCAAACAATTTGTAACTAGAAGCTGCTTTGTAGGTTAAATAAAGTCATGAATCTCCTGAATAAAATCATGAATCATATCAAAAGTCAAAGTCATTTACTTAAGTTCAAATATATAATATGAAGGAGCTTCACCTCCATCAAATTATTTGAGATGGAATAAATTTATCTCGAAAAAAATTGTAACAGACAAGAAAATTGCGAAATT
This sequence comes from Cladonema radiatum, assembly GCA_025330745.1. NCBI lineage: Eukaryota > Metazoa > Cnidaria > Hydrozoa > Anthoathecata > Cladonematidae > Cladonema > Cladonema radiatum. Next base: position 1,314 of record JANSTP010270014.1, on the reverse strand, counting down.
TTAGGCGGCCAGAATGCAGTCCCTAAATTGATACGTTAAAAATAAATTAAAGACTAAAAATTTTTAAAAATTTAAAAATTAAGTTGAATGAAAAAAAGATTAAAAGAAAAATTGCCTTTCCTAATTCTTTTAAAGAACGTCAAAAACAGACCACCAAAGTTTTTTACATTATAACCAAGAAAATGAATATATTTTTTTGTCGGCTGAAAATGACAGATGAACCATGTGTGAAAACAAAAATAGGATTTTCATAATTAGTTAATATCATATTAATTAATATCATTATTAATATCTTTATAATCGGACCAGCTAAGTATTTTTCAGTGAAAACAGTCCCTACAACAGTATTAAAACTAAGCACTTGACACAAAATCTTATCAATTGATAAATATTGACGTTAAACAAGTTAGGTAGTTTCTACGCTTCAAACGCCTGAACCGTTGCGGCTAACTTAATATTTTGAGAAAGCCGCATTGCATCATAATGTTGTAATTTAATTGGTTAATAATGTACGCATTTCATTAAAATATAAGGCTAATATTTTTTAAAATCAAAAAAGCATCTGCAATATATAAAATTTTTAGCATAAGTCACCACATATTTTTTTTCTTTCAAAATTTAAAAATGTACAATAGCATTCATGTCGCTTCAGGATTTTCTTTAAGGTGCGATAGATCAAAGTAATTGGCGACACATTTTATTTTCCTTCAAAATTTAAGGAAAATACTATCACTGATTCCTACGTCACTTTATAGGACATGCTCTTGTTAAACTTCTGTTCAAAGATTATAGAAAGATAAAAACAAATCTTGAACAATCTGGCATTTTATGGTATTTATTTAATGACTTTTCCAGCTAATAATCAAAATTATAAATAAATAAGTAATTTGAAATGGGTTCAAGATTTTCTGTCTTTCCTGAACCTTTGAAAAAAAGCAAGAAAATCTCGGCACCTCCATCTAGAAACCTTACAAAACGAAACCAAATGACCTTGTACCATAGAGAATAACCTTTTTCCATGGAGCAGGCTCAAGGATATCCCGAATTGCAGAAGGCATTTATTTGAAGTCGCTAATATGCCGTCATTAACGGTATGACGTTATTTGCACAATAACATCAATTTTCAAGATTTCTAAGCCATTTTGAGAGTCCCTAAACTATTTGAAGGCCAAATAATTAAGTATCTAACCACAATCTGCTACTTCATGTCATATTAATTCATAATATTTTTTGTAATTGGAGGATATTGACTATTGACTAGTATTTTATCTTTTGTTAATATTTCTATTTGTCTCGTTTAGATCAAAACATTCA
>JANSTP010270003.1:0-10486 GCA_025330745.1 Cladonema radiatum | reverse complement strand
CATAATCAAGAAAGATACTTTTAATGATCATTTTTTTTGTTATTTGTCCAAGCATAGTGTTGCAATGTACATCACTAGAACAACAGAAGGAAAAAGCCAAGCTTTATATAAATCCCTAAGAAATATACAAATTGCAAATGATCTCCACAACGAACTCCAGACAAAAAATGTTATTCAAATAAATGTCATTCTTCACAAGGAAACTGAAAACCCTGAGTTTTGTAAACAATGTGTCGATAATCATTTGTACGTAGAAGAAGATGTTTTTACCGATGTACAAAAATTTTTATTATGGTATGAACAATTATACCAGAATGTTATCAAGAAATTGCAACAAAAATTGATTTCAGATGTTGATATAACTGATATTTATGAATCACTAAAAAAAAGTATGATTGCTTTTGAAGCATTGCAAAAGTATTTCTTTCCATCATTTGCAGATAGTCCAGAAGATCAAATGGATGAACTCAAAAAATTAATTTTCTTAACACCGTCCCAATTCAAAGTATTGCATTCGAATGATAAACATGTTTTACTGCGTGGATCTTATGGTTCCGGAAAAAGTTTAGTTTTAATGAAAAAATTTGATCAAGTTATCAATAGTATGTCTGCAGATGATGTGGCATATTTGATTTGTCACGATGATCAGAGTAAATATATTCATTACATGAAAGAAATCACCCTTCAATATCCTGGAAAATCTATTGTGGTTTGTCAGAGTCATGATTTTTTGCCTTATCAGAAGAAGCCTACTTTATCGTCTGTTTTACAACTTGTGAAAGAAACGTGGAAGACAAAAACTGTTCATATATTTATTGATGAATTTATTGCTTCATTGTTTACTATTTCCGAAATTGAAGCTCTTAAACAAGACTTGTGTGATTATGAAAACTCACATATTGCCATTGCCCTTCAATCAATGGAAGAACATGTTGCTGAATCAAATAATGAAAATATTGTTAAGCAAGATTCTGGTTTTCAATATGATTATCTAGAACTAACCACCTCATTTGCCATATGCAGTTTGGAATATTCACTAAGATGTTCGTCTGAAATCAATCAATTTGTTAAAATTTCATCAAAAATTTTAGAGTCGATTCAATATAAGGTGGATGTTGCGAAAAAATATCATAATTATGTTATCAGTCTAGACAAAGAGCTAGGGAGGGAGACACACATGAAAAAAAACAAAATTGATCTTGTCTCAGCAAATATTATTTATAACCAGCCATACGATATTGGTCATTGCGTAACGTCAGGACCTGTTAATTTATATAATATAAAGTCAAATCAATTTATAAACGTAACTTCAATCTATATTGCCACCTTGTTGAATATATTAGACAAAGCAATATCTGACGATGATAAGTATGTTGTTTGCACATACGATGAGGAGCTCTATAATTCTGTTTATTCCTATTTCAAAGCAAACTCATACAGTTTTACAGACAACTTTAAAAACTTTAATGACTCGAACACAAATACTAACATTTTACTTACAGATTATGCCTCTGTTCGTGGATATGAATTTCCTAACTTTGTTTTTTTGTTGCGGTTAGGGAGTAAGTTTTTACGATACAGAATGATTGAGTGTTTTACAAGAGCTACCACCAATCTTTATGTTATAACTGATAATGAGAATGCTAATGATGATGATTTAGATAGTGATGATGATGGTGATGATGATGATGATGGTGATGATTTAGTTAGTGCTGATGATGAAGGCGACGATGTCGACAACCAGCTTTTGAAGGCGTGGAAAACATTGAAATGTGTGAATTATAACACATGCGAATACAATGTATCAACAGATATTTTGCAGTTAATCTGTGATGGAATGGAACATACCACTATGAAGAATGTTGGAAAATATTCTGTTTCAGAAATTATTGATAGGTAATTATTTTGTGAGCTTAGTTTTCATTCATTTTGATTGGTAACAGAAAGTAGTAAGTAAAGGAGGCTATTGTTGGAAAGCATTTTGTTTTAAAACTTATTGAGAAGTAGGTATGTGGTGGACTTAATTTTTTTTTTCCATTTCATTGTTAACAGTGCTTATTCAGGTGTCATGTTTGGGATGCTTTTTCCCATTCTTTCTGGTAAAAATAAATTCTCCTATTCTAATGGAATACAAGTTCTTACAATTCCTTGATTAAATCATTACAATACTATATAATATCAAAATTTCTCAATTTATGATATAATATCAAAATATCTGGGACCTAAAATTTGGGAATGTGTACTCTTAGATATACGTAATGCAAACTCGCTGATAGAATTTAAGAATAAAATCAAAAAATGGTGTTTTGATGATTGTCAAGGTAGATTTTGCTTGCCTTGTGTTCCTCCTCAGCTTGGTCTTGTTAATTCAAAAACGTTAACCTAATATGTAGACTACTTTATTTAGCTGTGAGCATAGTTATTACCGTACCAATTGTTTTATGTGATTTTTTTTTTAAACGTTATTTCATTGTAAAGTTGACCTTAATTAGCAGAAAAGCTACTCTTGTATTTGTCAATGTTAAATAATAATAATAATAATAATAATAATAATAATAATAATAATAATAATAATAATAATAATAATAACATACCTCTTAATAACCTGAAAAACAATAACTATAGCTGCAGAAGTCATTGAGAAGTCATAAAAGCCTGAAGATAGCTGCAGAAGTCATAAAATGAAAAAATAAATGCTGCTTTTGCTACTTCCACTAACCTGCTTCTCCACCGACTGATGGAAATATTAGCGAAAGTGAAATTTGCTTCTCAAAGCAATAAAAAAACTGGTGACGTCATGTAGTGTACGGTGTTTTCCTGCATACTGAGAAAGTGCAGACTCAGAAAATAAAAACATTTTTCTTTCTTCTTGGTAACTTACTTTCAAATACAAGTATTTTCCAAATATCAATTTATCTGCTTCTTACTGAGTATTGACAAAAAAAATTGTTTGAGTTTGAAATATTTTTTAAATGCTGTATTTTGTAAATACGAATCTTTTGAAAATCTACGTTGCTGTATTTAATGTTGTGTAAGCTTAAATTTTAGTCATTTTTTGCCAATCAATTTCCAGATTTCTTTCTCATTCAAATTTCAAAATAAAAAGGAAAGAAATAGAAACAACAGACAAAAAAAATAATCATAGAAAACTGGCAAATGGCAAATGGCAAAAAAAAATAAAATAAAATAACATAAAAAAATTAGAGTTCGTAGAATAAAAAAAAATCGGCAAAAGATTTTGGTTGGCAAAAGAAATTTATCCCTTTGCAAAAGTTTGGTCACTTATGGCAAGTTTTTTTCTACCAGATAATCCTTTGTCAAAGCCGTGAAAACAAGTTGTTATTCTTTATGGCATTATCGGGAAATTCGGAATATATAAGAACAACTGGATTCTAATTTAATATTCTAATAATTTCAATCTAATTTCGTCATGGCTTACTATTTCCCGGTAAGCTACTTAAACCAGGCAATAAATCACCCCCGTGCCACCTTTAACTAGAGAAATTTCTGTTGTGATTTTCAAGCAGTCTGGGGTATAGCATTAACGAATTCAAGGGGTTCACAGACCAAATCAGTTGCTTTTGAGTCTCATTAAGGTTGTTTTTAGGGGATATAGCAAAACACTAGCACTATTTTTTGCCTAGGGTAGGTCACTTTAATCTTTAATATCTTCATTAGAATAAGTCAAATAACAATGAAACTTAACATTTTTACTTATATCATATTATAAATTCAGTGTATTAAATTTCAAGTCAGTCACATGTCCATTTGCTATTTTACAGACCTGAATATTCAGCTTTTTGGCAAAAATCAGTTTTTCTCAAAAAGTTGACAAAAACATGTTTTACTACTTTTTGCAAGAACTTCTGTTAAGATATTCTCGTGATTACAACAAGAAATTACATATTTACTTTCTTACCAGAACTTATGTTGGAGAATAAGAGCTCACTGACATCTAAATAGAACTTTTATAGCTTATTTTGGTTTTTGGGAATGTAAAACGAGACTCGTCTAAAAAGCTAAAAAATAACAAAACTGCTAGAACTAGTAATATAAATCAAGTACTAATAAAAGTGTTCAAACAATAGCTCTACTTTCATTCTAATGTCTATTCGTCCTCGTTTTCATTGTCTGTTTCATAATCATCCTCGACGTCCTCAAAATCACTTTCATCAGCATTAACGTTCAAAAGAAGCCTGTTAATATCATCTAGAAACATGTCCTCGACCCATTCAATGGAACCATCATCAAACCACCCAAACTGGTTTGGTGGTGGGGCGTCGACTATAGCTATACCTGAGTTTTTCCGTATCCTCGCCACATAGTTAGATCGAATTGCATGAAGCACTAAGGAACTTTTGCATGGAGGTAATATTGATAAATCGGTAAACTGTTTCACCTTTTTCTGTTTGCTCTCAAAGATTTTGAACCTTGACTCGTTGATGTTAGTCTTTCTTGATGAATACAGGTGGGATACATAGATTTCGATCTTTGCCTCGAGATGTTCATTCATATACCAGGAATTTCCTAGTTCTGTAAAAGTGTTAATAAAATTTTCATTTTCTATCATTTTATTCCAGGAAAGCTTTTTTCCTTTACGAAAAAACGAAGAAATATAGTCGTTTCCGGAAAATGCGTGAAATCCAATCTAGGCCTTTCGCTGATTTTCACCTAGACTTATCGAATCTAGCCATAATTGTTGCCTTTTTACTCCATTTACAGAATCAATCAATACTTTGTTACGCTCTTTGATGGCACCGACTGCGATCACTAAAATATCGGTATCACCAGACGCGGATCGGATGCAAACATTCTCATTTGTTGCTTGTAACGCTTCCAAAGTGTGAAGCACAACTTTAGTATCAGCTTCTTCCTGGTCGCTTACTAATGCACTATAAGTGGTGATTCTTTCGGCAGTGATTTTCTCACAAGAATTATCTCCTGACAAGATGATTTCTGAGCATTTCAAAGTAACCAATGCTTCCAAGGAATTACTTTTGATATAATTGAAAGTTAATTCAATGAGTTGGGTCTTGTTTTCTCCATTTGAATAAAAATTTCCAATATCCCTTGGTAGCTTATTCTTCCATGATTTGATGAGTATTTTTGACAAGGTACCGCGCTTTTCTCTTTCTGCAGATTTTATACTGTTGCTTCTGTAACAATCCGCAACTAAATCAACTCGTGAAAATCCTTTTGGTAGAGATCCTAACAGCCTAAGAATCAGTTTTTCAAATGTATCGGGTAACTCTTTTGATATCATTCTGAATTGAGCAATAAGATCAACCACCAATGTATTACATTTCTTTGGTGCTGCATTTGCTGATTCCACAGCTTCTGCCAATGTTGTGGATGTTGGATCACTGGAACTGTCATCTGGTATGATTAACGTGAGAAGCTTGCTCTTTGGATTACTGCGTTTTGTTCCGTCTGGAAACGCAAGACTTAATGGAACTGGACAAAGTGGATATGTCAAAGCAAATTGAAAGTCGATTGGCTTCTGATACTTTGAGGAAAGAGATAAGAGCTTTCCTAAGATATCACGGTTGACCTTCATTACTGCTTTTGATTGATCAATCTTTTTCACTTTTACCATGCCACTGCTGAATAGGGTCGGGTTTTGTTTGCACATTGGTTCATGGAATGATATCTTATTGGTATAAATTCGATCAAACATAAATTTGCTTGCAAGCTTTTCCCCTTCTTCAAATATAGAAAGAAGCTTTTCTGAATCGCCTTGGAAGACCTTTCCAGAACTAAGGTTGTAGACATCTTCACATTCCAGAAACACACTAAAAGGACTTTGGTAATGGTTTTCCAAATTATCTATAACTTTGGAGACATGAGATTCAGATTTCTTGACATTTGATTTGTGCAAACATTTGTAGTCATGGTTATATGAAAGACCGGTAATAGATAAAAGCTCTTTCATGATCTTTGCTTGTTTCGATCGATTGAGACACCACTTACTGACATTGTTGTGATTGAAGAAAATCCTTTGATGCCACCTGAAGAAGTAAATAAAATGAACATTGCAAACTTTCGATCTTTGAAAATTCACGAGCCTCAGATTTTAACCAAAAATCAGAACAAACATATTAAGAAATTGAGAAACACAGTGTTAAGTCAAATTAAGAACATTTCAGTCTATATTTTGTCCAAAAAAGAAGAACAACCAGTTGGGTTTAACTGGTCCTTAAAATAAAAGTAAATACTGATACTACACTTCTGTCCTGTCATATCTTTTTGACCGGGCGCAACCTGCCAATCCACTTATCAGTAAAGCTTCGACAGCCTGTAAAGACACCTACAAGCTGTTTTTGCATCTCTATTAATTGTTTGTTCCCCTCTTTGATCTGTTGCAGTTGCCAGGGGGTATTTGTCTTGCGCTAGTACAGAAATTCCATTTGCTAATATTTGTTCATAGTGTTCAGGGAATTTATGTTTGATATATTCCATATGTGATACATAATAGGATCCATACCTAGGAAAGAGACTGAACATTATTCATCATCAGGTTTCTGAGGTTTCATTTGATAATCTTAGTACTTAGATAAAGTCTTTCATTAAATACTAACTAGTAACAAAGATCTGTTGCAAATTTAAAACCAGATAGCAGTAAAAGAAGTTCTAAAGTTTACCTGGCATAATTTCTTTTTTTCATTATGAAATACATTGACAAAAATTTTTTCCAGCATTCTAGTAAAGTTGTGAGATCATTTTCTTGAACGGCTGTATGGGCCATGATTTGGCATTCCATTAAATCCATATAAAGCAGCCAAAATTGTGCTGTCTTTCCCAGGTCACCCTCTCTAGCTTTTTCCCGAAAATCTTTGTAGCTCTTTCGAAATGGACCATCAAAAGCATCAACATTTGGTATGGCATCATCGCAATAAGAAAGATCCTCCATTTCGTCTGTTATAATTGGACTTTCTGATACCAAAAATCGTGTTAAGAAGATACGTTCTAATGCCTCAGAGAATGTACGATGGATAAACCAGGCTCTGTTGTAGTGCGACCCTGCAAGAACCCCATGAAGACTGCCAGAAGCGCAGAGCTCGGATTCAAACACAACATCTTCAAATCCTGATCCAGCTACGAGGCATCCAAGTATCTGAAATGATACAACATATGAAGATTTATAGCTACCTGATGTTTATATTCAATAAAGGTTACGTGAAAATTTATAAAATAGTAAATGTAACCGCACACACTTATACATCATGTCTACAAGAAAGCGTTTTACCTGAAAGTTTCCTTTTAGGAAATGAAATCCCCCTAAATGTATAATGACTTTTTCAAACATTGAATGATTCCAAATAACATGAAAAGCGTTAATAGCGGCCCCAACGTCTAGAGTAATGTTCCCAAATGGCATATTGGCTTGTTTCGCAAGTTTTTGAAGTGTTTGCACATACGTCTGAACGGTTCGATAATCTGTTACCTTTGCAGCAATGGGTGGAAGGTAGGTCTCGATGGTTTTGGTAACTGAATAATTTATTATCTTCCTGGATTGGAGCTTGAATCCTTTGAAAATAGGAACTTATTGATCACTGGAATAGATTTTCCTTAAATATAACCATGTAAAATACCATTTGTTAAAAGTATCAAAACTATTAGTGGAAGAACTTTCCTTGGGTTTTTCAAATTTTACAGCTGGGCCTTTTTTCTTGTCGATCTCGATCGTTGCAATATTAATATCTTCTAGAAAAATTTTGCGTGACTTTTTATATGGTATTGTAGTATCATGGTCAATTTGGATTGAGCCATTACTCGGATTTTGAAAAGCAACAAGGTGGGTTGTATTGACAGAACCGCCGCCCCCTTGCTTGTCTATTAGTACATCAAAATTATCAACCCAAAAGTGTGTGAAAACTGTGTTATCTTGGGTTGTAGGTTGCAGTGGCAAAGCAAAATCGTTTTTTGAGTTTTCATGTGCGATCTCAGCATAAGCTGTTTCAACATTGCATACGTAATTGTAGTTGACGCAATGACCAAATTTGCTTAAAATGTCAATAACCTTTTGCGAACCAGTTAGACTGTGAATGCCTAAGCCCAACAGGAAATGTTTTTTCTGTGGAACCTTTCTGCCGAGGATGTGATATACGATATCTTGTGATGTGGATTCGATAACTCTATCTATATTAGGGGTACGGCCTGCACTTGGTTTCAAAATAGACTTCACAAACAATTTAACAATTTCTGGAGGATTAAGTTTAGTTTTGTCAAAGTCTTCAACATCGAGCGGCTGCTTGTCCATGGTAAGCGATTCAAACTTTTGTATAGTTTTTTCTCTCACAATTTTTGCCGCGTTTTTAATAACTTGCTCATCCGAACAATAGACTTTTTCTGCGGTAAAATACTCCGAGGATACCACAATCTCAGGAAGGTTTTTACTTTGAGGTCTCAGGAAACTAAGGTCATCATGGAAGTCTTTCAGCAATCTTGTTTTTAATTTGTGTCTGTAACTAGTGTTTCCAATACCCAGTCCATAAATTTCATGAAGTAATTTCATGGGTGCTGGTCGTTTCTCTGCAATAACAATGTCATTTATGTATTGTTTCACATCTTCATAGTTTGATTTTGAATACCGTTCTGTGTTTTCGCCGTCTACACATGGGCTTTCTGATTCAGTAGTGTTAGATGTTGATTGATTTGAATACCCAAATGTAAAGCTTGAATAGCAGCACTCGTGGACATGAAATTCCTTTGCAATAATATCAATACTTTCAATCTCGTTATACAACTTGGGATTTTTATCTTTTAATGCAGCTTTGATGGCACACATTCCGTCGAATGATTATATTGCATAGGGAGTATATTTTATAAGATTTTGCTGTTTTCTGAATTGCCCACACAGTTGGCATATGTTTGGATATATATCATTTCGTTCCGGGGGAGGACTTGATAATTGACTAGACTTTCTTGTTGGTTTAGAATCTTCAGTTGAGTAGCGTTTATCGCCAAGTATCTTTGTGAACCATAAATAAATTGAATAAGCAACATTAAAATCAACATTTATTAAAGCTTCAAAAGCCAACAAAATCCTAACCAGCAACAATTTGGTACTGTAAACGAATCTTTAGAATATCCTTAAATTCTCATTGATTGCTAATAATATTCAACTATTTCAATTACTTACAATTTATAGCATGGTTTTGAGTGAATTCAATGTTTTGTCTTATCAATTTGCTTAGGGATCTGGTTGATTTGATCAAAATGAAGGTTACCCCCACCAAGGTTTTCTCGCTTTGCTTTCGCTTCTTCCAGTTTTGACAGACGATCATCTGTTAATTCATTAACGCTTCCATTATCCTTTTGTCCTTCATAGTGACATATACATATAAGTTTATTTTTTTTACTCATTATTAATCTAAATGAGATAATTCAAACTTTACACAAGATGAAATTCAAAAGCAGTACAGTTCAGTTCACTAATGGTATTGAGCTCTTTTTGTCCAAACTACGTTCTGGTAGGAAAATAAATATGTAATTTCTTGTTGTAAACACGAGGATGCCGTAGCAGAAGTAATTTTAAAAAGTATAAAAAATGTTGTTTGTCAACGTTTTGAAAAAAACTGATTTTTGCCAAAAAACTGAATATTCTGGTCTGTAAAATACCATATGGACATGTGACTGACTTGAAATTTAATACACTGAATTTATGATATAAGTAAAAATGTAAAGTTTCATTGTTATTTGACTTATTCTAATGAAGATATTAAAGATTAAAGCGACCTACCCTAGGCAAAAAATAGTGCTAGTGTTTTGCTATATCCCCTAAAAACAACCTTAATGAGACTCAAAAGCAACTGATTTGGTCTGTGAACCCCTTGAATTCGTTAATGCTATACCCCAGACTGCTTGAAAATCACAACAGAAATTTCTCTAGTTAAAGGTGGCACGGGGGTGATTTATTGCCTGGTCTAACTCAAATATTTGAAGAGAAGACAAACATAATCGAGAACCATAACTAAAATTTGGCCACTTTTTCCTGACTTCTTTAAGTTCATCAAAACACAAGACATCAGTATGAGATATCTTTTATTATTGCTTTCAGAATTCTTACACACTGCTCCGCCACCTCTCTCCACACATACATGCAAGAATTAGATAATATCACTCGGATTTGAAATAAACAAATAGATGACTGTTGACACAAAATGAAAGTACAGGAAAATAAGGGCAGAATTGGTCTTCATAGTGGTGATCGCATTGTGTTCCATTTTTGGAAATTCGTACATTGCATATTGAGTAAAAAGCAACTTTAAAAAGTGTTGCCATTTGTTTCTTCCCCCTCTGCACTTGTTTTGCGTTAGTTTCGTAAATGTCTTTAATTAATGAAATAATCAAATATTGATGAATTGTAGAAGAAATAAGTTTATCTTATATTGTCGTCAATGATTACTTGAAGTCATACAAACGTGGCATCATAAACGTTTGACTGAAATATCTAGATTTTTAGCTGACAAGATTTTTATGGGGT
>JANSTP010269992.1:0-10487 GCA_025330745.1 Cladonema radiatum | reverse complement strand
TTGGTTGGGAATAAAATCAAGAAAGATGCTTTGCTGAAAAATATCAAAAAAGAAACGTTTGAAGAGTTTTGTCGACGGGCTCAGAAAACTGTCCTAGAATTTCCGGCAATTGTCATTGATCGCACTATTGATTCCATGCCGAAAAGAAAAGGGTAGATATGATTATCAAAAACAAAGGTTTCAGAACAAAATATTGACTGATATCTTTCTTTTTTTTCATTTTAGATATAGTTTTTACATCTCTATATGTTTATCTATTTTTAAAAATATATTAAAAGAGTGACTGTATACCAAAATAATCACCAACAAAACATCTTCTCTGCACTGTGAGTCTATTTTTAATAACAATTAACAATCTTTTAGGACGAAAAGCAAACGTTGGAAAACAAAACAAACTTTGCGCAACTGCCTCATAGACAATAGTTACTAGTAGAAAAACAAAAATTTCAACTTCCACATCCCCTTCTTATTTTCATAGTTTTTAAACAAATAATTTTGAAATCTTATTGGTATGTTTTGACCCATTTTTAAATTTTTGTCGGTTCACAGGTGTGAACCGTTTAAAAATGAAAAAGAACGTTTTGAATCTTTTTTTAAAATCTTATCGGTTCACGAGTGTGAACTGTGGTTCGCGGGTGTAAACCGTTTAAAAATGAAAAGATATGTTTTGAACCTTTTTAAAATTTTTGTCGGTTCACGGGTGTGAACCGTTTAAAAATGAAAAGATATGTTTTGAATCTTTTTTCAACTTTTTGTCGGTCCAGGGGTGTGAACCGTTTAAAAATGAAAAGACATGTTTTGAATCTTTTTTTAAATTTTTGTCGGTTCACGGGTGTGACTGGTTTAAAAATGAAAAAATATGTTTTGAATCTGTTTTTTTTTTTATTTTTGTCGGTTCGAACAACGTCATAGCTATAAACATATGTAAAACAAAACTGCTTAATAATTCACAAAAAAGTTTTTCTATTCAAAATCTTTTGAACCTATGAAAGGAGGAAATGTGCATAACACGAACGACAAGCTTGAACCTCCCTGATATGCTCAATTGAATAGTGTAAGTGGAAGTAGACCCAACGACTATCCATTATTTTTGTTTCTTTTTCATTTAAAACGCCTTCATCATATTTTTGAATACATAGAGAAGATGCGGACAAGATTGGAGTTTTGCGTGTCCACAAAATGTCTTCTGAAATATGAGTTTTTGGAGCAGGGATATGTATGGGAAGACTCTCTAATAAATTTAGAAAGTCAGTCCAAGCAATCAATTTTTCGTTACATTGCAAGTCGTTTAGAAAAACCAGCTCTTTGCTTTCAGCCCCGACCCATGCAAATGTCCCAGTTGCAGGTGAGACAAAGCAATCAAATATTTTCAGCAATGGAGCAAGTAAAAATGTTTTGCCACAATTTGTTTCACGAACTAGCATAACACTGTTAGCTTTATTCTTCCGAGCTCAAGTGCACTGACGATGGCACCAACGAATGTTTTAATATCTATTTCATTTTAACACAAAATTTCTTTCGCAGCAGGAATGTATTCGCTATGGCAAATACATTCTTCGCTTTTTGCTTTCTCAAGTATTTGGAGAGCAGTTTGATTTTTTCTTGCATTTCCAGATTTGGCATTTTCAAATTTTAATGCCGTTTTGATTATTTCGTTTCGCCTTTTCTCTGACAGCTTAAAAATAGCCTCAAGTAAGTCTATTTTTCCTTCCTCATTTTGGTTGTTAGCTAACAAGAACAAATCATTATTTGATTTATAAATATTATTTGATGTTATTATGTTGTAAAGATCTATGTTTGAAAGCTTTACTTTTTTCTTTAATGGGATTGGGACACGCTCTCGGATGTCCCCTGGAGAGCGAAAAGATAGGCGTTTTGATGATGCTTTTTTGTCTGAGGGGAGTTAGCAAGCATTGCATGTCCCGATGATGTTACGTAGTCTGGGTGTTTTTTGGTCACATAGCTGTAAGCGTCATAGTAATTCGTATGAAACTCTTGAAAGTGGCTAACAATGTCGTAGCACTCCTCTACCATATTTTTTTACTTGTTTCCATCTTTTTACCTTTTTGAGCTTTAGTGCAAGATGGTAATGTAACTGATTTTCTCCATCATCACTACTTGTGTCCTTTCCATAGCAACAAACCAAGTGTTCCACCAAATCATTACCAAAGGCATTAGCCCAAATTTCTTTTGAATTTACCTTCTGCAAATCTGCACGACTGTATGTAATCAGGTAAACCATTCTCTGATCTGAGCACGACATTTTCTTTTTACTTATGTTTTAGTAGTAACCTGTGGAAGAAACATGTTATGTTACGTTAAACTGGTTTTACACTCATAAAGATGTAAAGTTTACACACATAGTGATTGTTATGAAATGTAATAGCTGTGTATACCTAGAGTTTTTTGTATCATCTCAAATTACAGCTCTTGCCTTTTTCTGTTTTTCCCAACCCATTTAACAAGAATTTACTTGAAAGTTCAAAGATTTTTTTGGAGATCTCTCTCTATTATAACTGTCCCACAATTTTTTCTCCATAGACCATCATGGACAAAACTACTTGGGAAATATCAAATTTTTCAATCATTCCCCCTTCTCCCCCATATACAATGTTGTTTTGCAGCTTGAGCACCATACGTCAACATTGTGGGAAGAGGGGATGTGGGAAGTTGAATTTTAAGAAAAAATCCCAATAGTTTTGTCCATGATTGTAGTTTAGAAAATTCAAAAATAGATTCCTCATATTCTTGCAGAAAGTAATGTGTAGTGTTCTTAGATAATATCCAGAATCAGACAGAACCAAGTGGTAATATAAATTAATACACAATATTGAATTTTCAAGATTTGGTATATTTTATTTAACTAAAAACTCAATTAAGCTGAATTAAAAAGTCCTTATTAAAATAATACAAGCATTTACAAATTACTGTGGCATAATATGTGAGAATTTTACCAAAAAAGAGATTTATATAGACCTTCGAGAGACACTTATTTTCAAAACACATTATTTATCAAGCCTTCATCTCTCTTTGTCAGTAACAAAACCAGGAGTTGATATATGATTTTAATGCAGGCATGGATTTATGCAAAACGCTGTTGATAAATGTTTATTGCTTCTATATATACTGAAGTAAATGTTTTCCTATTGTTTTAGCACATTTATTAGCACAAAATTAAAAATTTTAAATGCTGTTACTCAAAGCAAATCAATTTTTGTGAAAATTTTTATAATATTTTTAAGAACAAGATATATAAATTTATTTTGGGCAAATTAACATGTCCCCAAGATCGGTGTACCGGTTTGCACACTTGGCTCTGGGCTGAAGCAACTCCTGAAAATAATATAAAACATTGAAAATTTGAAAACATTATTTGTTGTGTATGTGCTGATGAAGAAACAAACTTGTGAATGCCTTGAATATACATTCCGAATGCCTTGTCTTTAGTGAAATGCCATTGACTTTTGCAGTAAAATGCACTGTCATCTTTGTGCGTCAAGTTTGCATGGAGTTTATTTTCACAAAAACTCCCTTATTACTCTCAAACACAATTAGAAAAGCCACTTTGAAAGCATAAAAGTGTGTACTAAAAAGATACAGCTAGCTATGTACCTACATTGTTTCTTGAGGAACACGACTAAAGATGTTTTAGATGTCAACTAACATAGCTAATCCACTCTAAAAAATAAAATAGGAAAACTGGTCTTGTTTTACTATGAATCACCCTCGAATGTCTCCATGCACTAATTGAAAAGTAGTATATCAGTATATACCCTCTGGCATCTGGCAGACATGAGATATCTACACTTTCAGCTAAAAAACACACATCAAATCTACATTGAATTACAGGAAAGACTTGAGGTTTATATCTAGATTTCTGCTAGTTCTAATGGTGTTGCAAATCACTAAGGCCATTGAATAAACTGAAGCTACAAGTAGATTTTCACTGTCTACAATGCGCACAAACAGCAAGGTAGAAACATGCTATTCGGCTAATTTCTCCTACTTCATTTGAATTGAAACTTTTCATTAGTTATCGTTTCAGATAATAAATCTCAGAACCAAATAACAAACCCCAGCTTTTCACTAAAAATATTTTACCATAAACTCTTTTCCTCTTGCAAGTTGTTTCGGCGATTTAGAATTTTGTTTTGTTTTGAAAAAATATCTGTGCGGGAAGTTATGCATTTGCAGAAGTATGATTTGCTCCTTTACATTTTATTGAACATTGGCTTCTCTAATTGGTTCTCTTGGAACAATATCGGACAAACCTCTTTCAAAAGATTAGCAAAGCGCTCTATGCTTCTAACCTCATACATCTCATTTATTAATAGTTTTTCATCTATGAGTCTTCAGTGGCTTTTAAAAAAACAAAAAACAAATTAGAATAAGCAAGCAAACGCTAAAGATCATACAATATTTTAACCCTTTTGAGTTCGGACTTTCTGAAGGACATTAGACAGGCGGCAGAAAATTAAAATGAACTCCCGTCCCTCTTGTAAAGTTATCTCATAAACTTTGTTGTGTTATTATAAAATGTTGTGTGATTTACTGCATGTAATTAGTTTCAAAACTTCCTTCAAAAATTTTGTTATTCACATTAGCAATTATCATGGGTAATTAGCAGTTGTCATAGGTAATTAAAGTAATTAACAGTGTCATAAAATTTTATATGTTATGTGACATATTTGTGTTTACAACTGGGAATACATGTCTGTATATAAGGAGTATTCTACAGTGTTTTTGACAGTTTGTTAGTTTTTAAAACTCAAGTGCAATACTTTGAAAAATTCAACATCAGTTTTCAAGCAATTTATCAAGCAACACTTCAAGCTTTCTACTCAAACAATCTTTCCAAGTATCTGTCTCTGATATTTTCAAGTCAAATGTTTATTGTGAATCAATATATCAATTTATGAAGTCTCCCAGCCACTATATATGACAGGCTATTTGAACAATTCAACTGCTAAAAATAGACGCCATCATATGGAAATTCCTGTGCTCTTCAATCAATCAATGGTCTGAGGTGACCTGTGAAACCTTACATTCAAATAGAGGATTGGAGAGAGGATTTTTGTATATGATGAACAAATAGAAGAAGAAGATTTCAATATCTCGGGAATCACATGCCATATATGCAACGATGACGATGACATTACAACAAATGGACCAAACAACTCAAAGTTAGTACAATCTTTTCCTGCAAAGACTTTGTTGAGATGACTCCAGAGCAGAGGTTTAACAAAATCAAAGAGAAGAATCTACGTATGCAGTGTTTGTTCCCCGGCGTAATGCAGAATACTGGAAAGCACAAAGACAGAAAATGCCAGCATGAATTCGCATGTCCACACCCATCACACTATAGATATCCAGTGAAGAAGTATGCGTTATTGTGTAGCGAACACAAAGAAACCAGCGAAAATCAAGAGTTGCTCAAGAAATATATTACAAAATGCATCTGTAAAAGGTCAGAGCTACCTGCGTTTTGAAAGAATATCAGACTCAGTTTCCTGTCAAATGCCATCACTTCCAAAGAAATATTATCAGCAAACTGCACAGAGCGAACAACAGAAAATGCAATTTTCATTCTTCAAAGAATCCAAGTTGGAAGCAATCACTACGTAATATTCTACGATACAGAATGTGAAGATTTGGTTTGCAGATATCAAGCAGTTCAACTACTCGGAGATGAAGCTACAAAGGAATCAAACGGACCAATAACAATCAGTGTGTCGGGAATAGTCGCCCACGACCCCGAGTCTGCATATTATTTGTGTTTTATATTATTTAATCCTATTAGTTGTAACATATATTCACGCGACCTATGTAAATCTCTCTCTTTTAATATTCACTGTCTCAAGAACAAGTGGTGCTTAGTACAACCCTTGTAGTTCATTAGAATCTCGTCATTTGGAGACTTGATAGTCACCACACAGTGGTAAAGGAAATCTGCATACAGTATCTAAACATGGAACATATCAGATCAAGTTGACACTTTGGGACAGAAATAAAGCAATCATTTCCAGAGTTTGTCTTGATGAAATAAAAACAACATTGCCAGAAAATCCAATCCAAGGCAAGGTAGAAGAAGATAGTAGAAGAGCGTTTCTACAAACCAACAAAAGTTTAAGAATGCTTCCAAATTTACCAAGAAGTGTAGGAGGAACCACAGATTTTATGATTGGCTCAAAGTATCTACGTTATTATACGAAAGAAATTTTCAGAATTTCAACAGGTTTAACAATTTACAGATCAGAATTTTTCAATGCTGATGGAAGTAGAGGTGTTGTTGGCGGACCACATCAAATCTTCACAGAAATCAACAATTATTTCAATGGTTCGAAGCAATTACATCATACTTTCTTTCAACTTAACTCAAATTTTTTCAAGATGGATGGAAGTTAAATCCAGATGCTTTAGTATTAAATGTCAAAGTATCAAAACATTTCTCTGAAAATTTGTTGACTGAATATATTGAAGATGATGACGAAGAGTACATCGAAAATCAACAATCTTACACTTCATTAATTTCAAGAAATATGAAAATATTCAATATGGCTGAAGTGTCCGGTAGTGAGATAACGTACAGATGTGTCAAATGTAGAGTTTGCAAAGACTGTAATAATCATGAAGAAATTGAGAACATAAGCATCAAGGATGAGCTTGAACAAGAAATCATCGATAAATCAGTTTCTGTAGATCTTAACAAAAAAGAAGCAACAACATACTTACCACTGCTGCACAACCCTGCTGTCAAATTGTCCAACAACAAAAGCAAAGCCATGAAAGTATATACACAACAAAGCGAGAAGCTATCAAAAAATGAAAAAGACTTGACATCTGAACAGCAGAAAAAACTGCATTCCCTGGAGAGCAGCATGGAACAGCAATTCAACAAGTACTCCATGCAGACTTGTATTTGATGCATCTCAAGCCACAGACAATGGGTTCAGTCTTAATGACATACTCGCAAAAGATTGCAACAATATGAACAAATTGGTTGAAATTGCCATCAGATGGTTCACTCATCACACCGCTTTCCATACAGATGTCAAGAAAATGTATAACACTGTCCAGAAGTATCCAATGGAGGCATTCTAGAAAAAAGCTGTTCTTATTTCCAGCCAGCTCAAAAAATTCTAATCTATTATTCATCATCCAAGTGTAAAAGAATGGCACAATTTTTACAGCTAACACAAGAAAATACAAGAGTTTCCACTATTTATGGCCATTCTTTTATCTTACTGAACATTCTGCCAACTTTTATCCCCTGAAAAAGCTGTTCCTTTTTCTAGCTGAGCATGTCTTCTAAAACTTTTCGTCTTAAGAGCCATTTTTAGTTCTAGCTGAGGTTAAGATGTCTTTATTTTGCTTGAATTTTCTTCCCAAGAACTTTTCTTTCCACAGCTAAAAATCTCTGTAGAACGGCTGTTTGCAAGAATGTCTCCATTGAATGCTTTTGACTGTCAAATTAATTGAAGAAGCTTGGTGCCCCCAAAGATATATTTGGCAACAAACTTTAGATATACACAAAATTCCAGAGAAGAAAGTTGTAAAGACACTGATCTACGGGATCAAGTGGAAATCAATCAGAAAGAGCACTCCGAAAAACAGCAAAACTTTCAGAAAAAGAATTTCCCAAAGCATTACGCATCATACACAAAGATTTATACATGGATGATTGCCTTCCTGGAGATTTTCCAAAGCCATCAGCAATAAAGATAGCAGATGAGTTAGAGTTGATATTAAACAGAGGAGGTTTCTCAGTGAATGGTGCTACATTTTCTGGTGAAGTGCCTTATCAGACTCACTAACAACTGATGGAGTGTCAATCAATGTTGCAGGTATGAAATTGTTGACAGAAGATGATCAAATATCATTAGATATAAGTGAACTCAAATTTGCCAAAAGGACCAGAGGAAAGAAGCCAGCTGTCGAAAAGAAAAATGTTATTCCGGAGAACCTTACTAGAAGACATTGCGTCTCTAAAGTTGCTGAGATCTTCGACTTATGTGCAAAAGTTACACCTTTAACTGCTAGTTTCAAACAAGATCTTCATATTTTGGTTCAGCAAAAACTATCATTGGATGACATATTTACCAAATGACCTTCGAAGTATGTGGGAATCAAACTTTGAGCTGATGAAAGAAGTTTCAAATCTAAGATACAACAGAACTGTAATTCAACCTGATGCTGAGCGTTTAGATGTTCATACCATTGATGGAGCTGGTGCAGGCAGTACTGTCATATGTTCAGAAATATATGCACGTTACAAAAGGAAGAATGGTTCATATTCATGTCTACTTACCTTAAGGGAAGAAATTTTGGCGGGAAGAAATTTTGGCGGATGTGGCAGATCCAACAAAAATTTGCCAAAATTAGATCCCGCTAAAATTTATGTTTTTAGAAATCCGCCAAAATTTGTATCTTTGACACTCGCCGATACCAATTCTCGCTGATCTTAAAATATGTATATTTTTTTGGTAATTATAATGCTTGTATTAAAGAAAGCAGCTCATTAAAATATTTTGTGTTTTCATTTTTAAACAAATTTCATCTTATGAAAGAATAGTCACTTGAGCCATCCGCCGAAATTAATTCCCACCAAATACGAATTTTTTTGTGATTCGCCAAAATAAATTGCGCCAACTTGGGCAAAATTTGGCGGATTGACTCGTCCGCTAAAATTTCTTCCCACCAAAATTTGTTCCCTTAAGGTATTTTCTAGAGATCTAAACTTCTTCCAGACAAGGTTTCTCAACCAAGAGCTGAAATTTCTGCTGCTTTACTCGATGCTCACACAGGTGAAGTTGTTAAAGGGTCACTTAGAAGATTCTATAAAGATGTTATCAAAGTAACAGATAGTCAAATTGTGTTACATTGGAGACACAATCATACAAAGCCATTGAAGCAGTGGGTAAGAAAACGTGTTGTTAATATTTGTCGTTTCTTACAACCTGACAACCTGGCATATGTAAACAGTGAAAACATGATCGCTGGCTTGGGAACAAGGAAATGTATAAAGTTATGTGGTGTCAATCAAGATTCCACTTGGAAAAGTTTCCTTGGATACAGATGGATTGGTCAGACTTTCCAATTTTAAAGGTACATCAACTTAAACTCTCTCAGGACGATGAACGTTTGATGAACCAAGAAGTCAAGTCACTTATCAATAACCCTGAGTCCTCAAAAGATTGTGAAAGGACAACATCTACTTTCATCTACTACTGATTATCCATAACAATAGAGGCTTTATGTCGACTCTCCGCTACAGGCCAATGAGAGATCAACGACAAAGTGCTGTCAGTTGTAGGTGCCTCAAAGTCAATTGTGGCCTGAAACTTTGCTCGAAGAGAGTCAAGATGTCCCTGCCACACATGTCAAAGGATTCTACCAAGCATAGATTCAAAGGGACAGTTAGGATCACCGCCATTGTACAAAGATTCATTAACAACATCGGAACGATGAAGAAAGTGAAGAATGATTCTCCTCAAAAGCAAGTTGACCTATCTGAAAAAGAAATAAAGAATGCTGAACAGATATTATTTAAAGCTGCAACACAAGAGATTAAGAAGTATGTTCCAAAATCAAAATACGAGAATATCTCATGTGAAAAGGAAAGAATGAATTTCAGTGGAAGAATACTTATAGATGAACCGGTTACAACATTCAGAGGACTTACAGATGCAATGCAAGATCAGAACATTAGTGGACAAAACTTCTCCATTAGCTGAATCCGTTGTCAATAAAGTACACTGGTCTGACCCACTTGGTAAACATTCTGGAAATGAAACAATCTACAGACAAGTTCCTCCAAAAGCTTATATTCTTCAAAGTAGAGAACTTATCAAGAGAGTACGTAAGAATTCCTGCAGATGTAGGTACCTGTTAAAAAGTTAAATCGAAATCGAAATGGGTTCAGTTAGTCGACATAATTTGATGATAGCACTAGCTTTTTACATCACACAAAGAGCTACTGGTCCTTTCAAATCATACTCAAATGTCAAAAAAAGAACTACTGTAAAAATTTGGTTTACAGTATTCTGTTGTACATCAACATAAACGGTTAACATAAAAGTAATGGAAGATTACGGTTCTTCCTCATTTTTTCAAGCATTTATTAGATTTGCGTGCGAAGTTGGATTTCCAAAATTGATATTAGCTGTTGAAGGCAGCCAGCTCATCAAAGGATGCCAAACTATGAAAATCAATTTTCAAGATGTCCAACACAAACTCCATTTCAACTATGGTGTCAACTTTGAAACTTGTCCAGTTGGAGGCCATCATATGCATGGAAAAGTGGAACGCAAAATCAAGGAGGTAAAACTCTCAATTGAAAAATTATTATTTAAAGAAAGATTGTAACTACTGCAATGGAAAACACTGGCTTCACAAATTTCAAATACAATTACCCAGTGGGCACAGGACGTCTTTGGTACGTCTTGAGGACGTACCAAAAATGTACCATTTACGTCCGTCCACATTGG
>JANSTP010269981.1:0-10488 GCA_025330745.1 Cladonema radiatum | reverse complement strand
GTACCATAATTCCATACTGCAAAATAGTTTTTCTTCTTCAGCTTTTGCACGACCACTAAGGAGGTTATTAAGGAGAAGAGAAGAGTTACCAAGAAGTCCAAGTAAGTTGATCAACACCATCAACGTGATCATATTATTTTTCATTATAATCGCTTTATATAATCGCAGGCCTTATTTTAGCCGTCGGTCATCGGTCATTGACCGACGGTGAGAATGTTTTGACCCCCAGACAAAGATTTCCTTAGGTCATTATGTCTGACAGCAAATTGGGGATTTTCCTTTGAAATTTACTGCCTTATAGGTCATGACCGATGGTGAGCTAGAAGTTGTAGGTCAAAATGTCTTATAATAAGCCCTGTGATCGCTTTATAGACGCTTTATATAATCGCCTTTTTACTCTAATTCTACAAAGCTAATTTTCATGTTTGTTTTTAAATACAGTGAAAGAAACAATCTGGTTCCGCCCAAACTAGGAGTGAATAATTTGGTTGCATTAGTGATACAATAAAATGTTAAATAAAATATCAAATATCCTACTGATTTTTCTTTCATTTTGGTGATTTTGAAACATAATTTCATACTGCAAAATAATTTTTCTTCTCCATACTCTTTAGTACCAGAACTAGAGAAGTATGGAACAGGATCTTCAAGTAAGTATACTTTAAATTTAATTTCTCAAGTTATTGCTATTGTTTCTTTAGTTTTGGTTTTAGCACTCAGGCAATTTATCTGAAATCCATTAATCAATGTTGAATGCCAAAAATCCTCTAAAAAGAATCCAACTCTAGACTTGTTTCGTTAGTTTTGTTTTGATGCTATAAGAGTTTAACGATCTAGCTTTTTTTAGATTTCTACAGCATCCAAGGTATACAAAGATATCAAGACAGCGATACCGTCAAAATGAAGAAACATGACTCGTACTCAGAACATCATACGACAACGTATAACGACACTCGTAGTAATACATACGGCGAACGTCACGACACTGAAGAAAAAACAGCGAGTATGGTGATATTAGATGATTATGAGCATGGTAATTTTTTTTACTTCATTTTTATTTTTAGGTCAAATTAATAATTTCCCTGATTGAATCGGCCAATTAGCAACAATCATTGTCAAGGAATTGCTGACATGGTAAAATAGATCAAATAAATCATTTTCAAAGATCAAATTATTGTACTGTATTTATGTGTTTGCACATGATGTAATGTGGAATCCTGGTAGAACACTTATGTCAGTTCAAAACAATCAAATCTACAGTTCAATTCTGAATGTTAGTAAAGAAAAATGCCGGATTCAGGCGTTTACACTTCTAAATGAATGTGTTCTACCTTGATAATTTGCAATGCGGATAACACCTTTCCACATAGTTTTCCAGATTCAAATTGTTCCAGGTTAGTGAACATTGTCCCCAATACAAAAAGTACTTTTAAGATAACCATAATCTTGGGTCATTTTTTTTTTTTTTTTTTGGGATGCCAAAAGCAATAGTTTGCATTTTAGGCAATCAGAATTTTATTGGAATTATGATTTCTTATGAGAATTATTCTTGATTTGCAAAAAAGATAAAACGATTCGCATTTCGCGAATTGCGAACCCTTAAATGGAACCCTGCAGTAGTGGGTCATCTTAGCTATGTGATACATATGTACAAATGCAGTGCCCGTACTATATACACTGAACTTAAAATTTTTACAATTTTTTATCGGCCTTTGGAATGTTGCACTTTGTGTACCATCAGTTTCTTCTTTCCTTCGCAAAAAACGTTGATCTTTTGTTGTCTTGGACATGGTGGATGCAATTTGAATTTGTAAACTTCGTTCGTTCGAGTTCGTTTGCATTTGTAAACTATGTGCCTTCTTCTTTCACTATTGTTATTGATATCCAGGAATGTCTTATGCGCAGATTCTAAATAGAAATCATTTGTGGAAACAAAAAAAAAAAAAATTATCCTCATGGTCTGTGTTTTCTCTTCTCCTAAGATAAATGGGTGGGTGGGTGGGAAATCTATAGAACTTGAACGTATCGAAGCTAATTGACCTGTGACTCATACCACGTGAATTTGAAAATAAATACTCTCTTCAAGGCAATTAATGAATAATTGCCTTTGGAACTATAACTTATTTCTCTAACGTAAAAATATACGATTATTTTATTATTTTATACAATAACCTTATTTACTATAGATACATAAGGAAGAGAGAATATGCAGTAGTTGGTCATCTTAGCTATGTACTTAAGAGTTAGGGCAAGTAGGATAAGGCAAAATCTTAATGAAAATAGACTTTTTCAATCAGAGATTCATCATTTTTTTCTTTTCTTTTTTTGATCCATTTTGCAAATCATTATCAAATTCCTAAATTCTTAGATACAAGCAAATGAGACTGTATATCATCATCGGACTAGGTGGAACGGCTGAGCTGGAATTGTTTGCATCTGATGATCATGCAACCATGACGCCCACTTTCTGAACGAATTTTAATACGTGATAAGAGTTTGATTGCTGCTTTATTTCGACCATGTTTCGATGGCTCAACTCATGAGTAGCTGCAGTCTTGGGTCAAGCTTTTTCGAGATACCTCTCAATCGATTACCTATAAATGAGAAATAGTTATTTACTTAAGTCGTGCGATACAGCTTCTGATCCACAATCATTCATTGTAGATTGTTCAAACGCTTTGTTCTTTGACACCTTCCTCTTGTAAACACTTTTCACCTTCAGACTCTTTTCTCTTTGACCTCTTGAACTCTTCAAGCTCTTGACCTCTTTAAACTCTTGTCCTCTTTTGACTCTCGACACTTTAAACGCTTTCCGCTCTAACACTTGCCTCTTTTAAACTCTTTTCTCTTGGAACTCTTTTGATCTCTTCCCTCTTTAAATTTTTGGGTTTAAACGACTGTTCTTACCTTTGTTTTTCACTCTGAATCTCAGAATTTTAGATTTAGTGCTATAGTGGAGCTGTCGAATTTTGAGGAGCCTTTTAGTAATATTTTGTACTTACCTTGTCTCAGAATTTGAGAGATGTTGTGAAATATCTGAATATCCCATACTCATTGAATAGTCCTTGACTGTTAGAGAAGTAGGTGGTATTAAAATAGTAAAATCTCTTATCCAGTCCTGTGAAAATAAGTCTACGGCTTGGGTCCCAGGGCACCAAAACTACTTATAATTAAACCTTGGGGCCTTAGTATTTGCTGTATCAAAAAATGGTCAATCAAACAAAATTCCTATTTTTCTGCTAGGTGGGAAATAAATTGTGAGTTTGTTTCCCTGTCATGGCAATTATTATGTCGTGAAATTTCGTCTGCAGTTATGTTTTCTGTGCGCGGAACCTATGTTTTGGTAAACTTGATATCGAAACTGGAACACACTTGAAATATGGGCTGTAAATATATTTTGCTACTACCCTTCTTTGCTATACTGCACGTTGTATAGTTTTCTGTTCTCTATGCAAACTCTTGTCACTTTAGAATGGGTGCAAATGTTAGTAGTTTGTTATATGCTGCCAAAAGTTCTTTCCAGGTGGAATTCTTAATCCTCACCTCATTGGGGAGATGTATGAAACTGATAAAATGCTCAGATCCTACTAAAGAAATTGTGGAAATTCCTGAGTCAATGGTGTCTGCATATGCAATAATTTTGGGGGAGTCAACTATCAACAGTTTCCTGTCGTTATATTTTGCTGCATTAACATTCCAAATAAAAACCTCATCTATGGCCTCTTGGCATGTGTTAAGGTTTACCCTAGAATCCCAGGAAGGCTGTCTTTCAATTACTGAATATAAATTTCTAGCTTTCAGTTGAACGGCATTTCCTAATAGGAAATTAGTAGAGATTATTTTGCCGCAATCCCTTGCAAGTTGATGAACCATAGAATATGTTAAATCATGAATGATATTTTGACAGCAGTTCAAAAGGGAATCAATTCTGTGTTGTGAATCTTTAAAAATGTTCTTGAGTAGATTGACTTCTATCCTTAGTCAGACTGTTGTTTGGGCGGGTTCCCATATTGACTTCTCCTCATTGATTAATTGATTATGAATCCGGCGGCTTGCAAAGAGTTTTGCACAAATAATGGCTTTGCTATGCAAATCAGCACTACCCACACCATCGTCAATAAAACAACATATTTTTAAAAGCCTCTATGTCTCCATAACTTAACCATTTCTCTCATTAATTTTGTGAAAATCTATTGATGCGGTTAAACCAAAAGTAAGAACTGTAAATATGAAAAATGTTGCAACTCTGAGTCAATTTTCCCAGAAAATTCTTGGTAAGGTTGATGCTCCTCATTATATTAATATGGTGGTACCCATGTGTTATAAA
This sequence comes from Cladonema radiatum, assembly GCA_025330745.1. Lineage (NCBI taxonomy): Eukaryota > Metazoa > Cnidaria > Hydrozoa > Anthoathecata > Cladonematidae > Cladonema > Cladonema radiatum. The sequence goes on along the minus strand of JANSTP010269981.1, from coordinate 6,161 downwards.
AGAAAATGCTCGAGGAAATCAAGTTTTCCATGACATTCCAGTCATCAAGTTCAAAATTAAACGCTTTTTGTCTTTCTGAACCGAAACGGAAAGCAGTTTACAACGTGTGGTATGTCGTTCCTTTCCCATATCCGATTTTATACTAAGAGTTCCTCTGAGTTTCTTACAAATTCAGAATGATCTTCCGCAGAAGTATTTTTTTTAAAAAATTGCCCTTATGGGAGCGAAAGAAAAGGAATATTATAGCCTGATTTGACGATGTCAACAACTTGTTATTAGCTCCTATTCTTTCCCAGAAACCTATATGATTGTTAAGCCTATTTTTAGCAAAAGCAGTATATGAAGGAGCTGATATATTACACTCATCTATTAGACTAGCTTCTGGTCCATTTTTGACGAATCGGGAATTAGGAAACTGCTGACCAAAAGCATTGCATATTTGTCGTACGGGAGAAATATTTGCTGTATCGACTTCAGAAAATTTCACTAGAAAACAACTTGAGGCAAGTCTACTTGTCTATAGGCCTAGAAACATACGATTCAAACAAGAACATTTAACTTTGAAATTTCCACAGCTGGACTGACGTGTTCCCTCGTAGCAGACGTTTTTTTTGCCAGTGGCCTTTTTTACCGCATTGGAAGCCTGTTCCGTTTCGATCATCTGTTGCCGCTCTGTGTCTGAACTTCTCTGGTGAAATTGTGGAGTGGGGCACATTCCGAAACTGCTGGTTCTTGACTGGTGGAGTTTCTTATTTTCTTCAGTGCCCTAAACTCAGCGGCTCTAATTTTTTTTTCGTCCGCCGAGTCACTGGCCAACTCATCTGAGAAATACTTTTGGACCGTGGCCCACCCGGCGGGTGATCAATCTGCTAATCGAACCAGTTTATTTAACTTTCTTGTTTTTCTTCGAATCACCACCCTTCAGCTCCTCAAATTCTTCTATGCGGCTTTGGTTTAAAGTAAACTGTGTTTTGTTCCTTCGAATTTAAAGTCTACAGATTTTGATGGTTAGAGTTTGGTTGCCATCTTTTTCTTGTCTTTCTCATATTTTTTCTCCAACACTTGAAATTTGCCTTCCAAGTAATCTGTGATCTCGGTAAAGAGAGTTGATTGCATATCGTTTCCACCATTCAAAAACTCCGGATCGCTACTAGAAATTTTTGTTTTTTGTTTGAAATTCTATAGAACTTGAACGTATCGAAGCTAATTGACCTGTGATAAATTAAATACATGCACATTAGGTTAGTTTTGTTTAGTTTCGTTTTTGGCACTTGGGCAATATATTTAAAGTGTACTAACTAATAAGCCTTTGATATTGAATGCCAAAGATCCTCTAAAAAGAATTTGACTGTAGATTTATTTTTTAGTTTTGTTTTGATACTGTAAGAGTTTAGCAATCTAGCTTTTTATAGATTTTTATAACAACCAAGGTGTACCCAAAACATATCAAGATAGTGATGTCATCAAAATGAAGAAACATGACTCGTATGCTGAATATCATTCACCAAAATATGACGACCCTCAACCTAAAACGACAACCCTAAGTCGTAAAATGATAATCGATACTGAGAAAGGTAATTTATTTTTTGAATTTTTATGTCAAATTAATAATTTGCCCGATCAAATCTGCAATTTAGCAACTATCATGGTCAGGGGATTGCTGACATTTTGCAGTTTTTCTGTATATTTCTCAACATAATAAAATAGAGTTTCTTTCGCGTTGGACAGAAATTTAGCTATATGAGTCTTTAGTCAGTTTTTATACGACTCCTTATGGGAGGATATGTGCAAACTACTTCAAGCTGTTTTTGCATGTTTTTGGAACTCAATTAGGTCTCCTTTTTGGGACAATCTCTATGAAAAAAGCTAGATTGTAAAAATGCTGTAGTATTCTCAAAAAATGGCGTTAAATAATACATCATAACAATCATGACTGAAAACACTGCATATTGAAACATAGAAATTAAACCTGTTAAAGGAAACCCTGTTTCTTTTACAATTCTTAACAGTAATTGGGTGGAATCACAGAGAATATATTTTGTCTGAATCTAAAATCTGTAAGAAGCTGAGAGATTTTTTATTGTTGACTATTCAGATTAACTTCTGACATAATTTATTTGGAGCTATATATAGACCAATGTCATGTCCCACTTATGTGCTTCTTTTACAGAGTTTTTTAAGTAGCATTTTTTCATTGTTTTTCCCAAGATATTCAAACATTTTATTCTGAATTTATTTGACTTGAATTCAGGTTAAACTCTAGCCCGAGCAACCTAAATTTCAAAGAAAGATTGGATTTTAAAACAAGAAGATTTGATGCTATTCTCTTGATTTTATATTGTACTTCTGGTGGTTAAAATTCGATTAATTGAAAATATGTAATAGGATAGAATTGCTAGAATTCCTTGTTTATGATTCATCTTTTCATTCTGGCTTCTAATGACTTTATTGGATGTTTAACCCTATTTGTATGGGGGAGGGGTGCCCCCTGCTAATTTTGTTTTAATAACTTTTGAACTATAACCACTTGTTGCCTGAAACTTTTTGACTTTTAATAAAATTTACCAACGCATGTTTTCATACACTATTCATGCCCAAAAATGTCCACTTGTTGCCATGGCAATGTCATTCTCGGACCTTTGTTTAGTGATTTTTTGCCGATTTTGAATATGAAATTCCTTTTTCCTGGCTGCGATATAGGAAATAACTGTTGAAATTGTAATTCAAATATATAATAAAATAAATTAGACTTAATACTACCAAAAATCATGCATAAAATCTTCGAAAACTGGTTTTTCACGGCATTGGTTGAAATTTCATTACATCATTTTTTTGAAGATTTCATTACTATCAAAATCATACAGAATTGTAGAGGTAGGTTAGAACTATTAGTGTACCAAGTTTTATTGTCCAACCCATTGTAGTTCCTGATTTATGTCCCTTGTGCACCCACCCGGTATTTGGGTGGTAAAAAAAAGCCCGGTACAGATAGAGTTAACATAAATATTTATGTTTTTTTCAATATACAGTATAGTTGAAAAGTATCAATTTATTTGAACATATTAGCTTAATATGAAGAAGTCCTGGTCGTTTGTCAGTTTTGTTGTCGCTTCAATATGGACTCAATATGACATGGTGAGGTGTTTTTGAGATTATAAAGCTTTACCAGGAAGTGTTTCGTGAGAGTTCATATGCAAAACAGCTTCTAATTAGTTTTGGTTTTGGCACTGGGGAAATATATCTAAAATTTACTAACCCTATTCACACCAAATAGGGAGCAGATTCCACGACTTTACCATAATATTGCAAATTACTCACAAATGATAAAAGATGATGCAAAGAAACTTTATGACTTTATCTAAGATTTATTTTGTCAAAAAAAAATCAGTAGCAATGCCCATGTTGGGCTTGACCACGTCTTTTTGAGTAGTTGGTAAGAGCATTTTTGGTCAAGTTCCAGAAAAAATCAGATTTTCAGTTCAAATTTCGGAAATTTCTCAACACTTCTTGAAAATGCTCAGAATTAGTAGACAATTGCCGAAGACTGCATTAAAAATTCTGTTTTCATTCTGGAGATATTAATTTTTACTCCATTTCAGTTGGTGCTTTTAGAAAAATGATGATGTCATCACATATTGATAACGCCACAAGCCCATTATGTTCTAAAGTTCCAAAGTTCTCACGGGAGATGGGATGGGTGGAATCCCCCCTCGCCAATTTAATCCTGCAAAAGCCCAGCCTTAAAAGGCTTGAACAATGAGCCTTTGATATTTGATTCCAATAATCCTCTAAAAAGAATCCAGCTTGTTTTACAGTTTTGTTTTGATACTATGGGTGTTTTACAATCTAGCTTTTTATAGAGAGCATGAAGGCCCAATATGTACAAGGTATACAAAGATATCAAGACAGCAATGCCCTCAAAAGGAAGAAACATGGCCCATTTTCTGAACATCATACAACAACATATAACAACACTAGCAGTAATACATATGGTGAACTTCACAACAGTGAAGAGCAAACAGCAATTATGGTGATATCAGATGATTATGATGATGAGCCTGAGGATGGTAATTTTTTTTTTTTTTTTCTTTATTATTTTCAGGTCAAATTAGCAATTTCCTAGACTAAATCTGCAATTCAGCAACTATCATGGTCAATGAATTGCTGACATTTTGCAGTTTTTCTGTATGTTTCTCAACATAATTCTATATGTTTGTCATGCAGTTAAAAAACTTTTACTACTGGTGAATTTTAGGGGGCTATTTTCCGCTTTTGTTTAGTTTCGATTTTTGCACTTAAGCAGTTTATTTAAAGTCTACTAAGAATTGAGCCTTTGATATTGAATGCCAATAATCCCCTAAAAGTAATCAAACTCTAGACTAATTTTTTAGTTTTGTTTTGATGATATAAGAGTTTAACAATCTAGCTTTTTATAGATTTCTACAGCATCATATTATCGAGGGGCATGCGAAATCTGAAATGTCCGGATTTTCTGTCATCTGTAGTCGAAATTGACCATCCTTTTTGAGCAAGCCGAGATTGAGCTTTTTGAAATTTTTTCATTCTCAAATTAAAATCTATAACCCCCCTTTCACCTGATATGGCATGGTCCATAAAGGAAAGTTGTGTTATTTTTCTGTATTGTATCAGAAATAACTAGTACTAGAGAGGACTGTGTGCTAGCCAAAAAAAATTACATAGTTTTAATCCCATATATCTTGTGCATTCACTCCAAGTTTGATCAAAAAATATTGAGTGTAAAGGCTGTATTTAAAAAAGTTTGTTGTGCAGATGATAAATTTTAGTACCCCCTCCCCTTGGTAAAATAGGGTTAGGAGCTATTCTGGTCCTTAAAATATATGAGATGAAATAAAAAATGCAAGTATAGCCTATTTTGTTTATAGTGCCCTGAGCTTTGTGAAAACACATTAATTTTGCATTAGATTGGCCCAAGGCGGCAGCTTGAAGCCCTATTTGAAGGAAATTGGATGCTCTTTTCAATGAGGCCAAAATCAATGCCTGGTAGGCTTTCATTCATGAGATACAGCCAGTTTAATGTGTAATATCTTATCTTGAAAAAACCTTCATATCTGAAAATGCCTGGTCCTTGAAGGGTTATATCATCTTCAGTGCATGAGGCTAAAAATATATCATGTTCTATATTTAGATAAATTTTTAACCTCATGCACTGACGATGATTTAATAAAATACAAAAGCAAAACTTTGAATTTTTAAATTTGGTTGTATTTGTTTTTTTTTTCTTTTATCAGTTATTAACATTATGGCATATTTTAACAATTAAAAAATTTGGTTTTGGTCTTATTTTTTCACAAATCCATTTCCATTTCGGGCCACATGCCCCTCAGACTTAAGCAAAACAATTTTGTGTTAAAAAATGGAAAGGGTTTTCGTATTTGGATTACAATACATTACAAAAGAAGCAGAGATTAACGGAACAGTATTTTTGCAGCCCACAAGAATTGTAAAAGGCAAATTTTGATAAAAAGCCTGGACCCTGCCCCCTGGAAAAATTTACAGTAGTTTTTTTAACAATTTCTTTCTTTTTAAAAAAATTACGCAAATGTGGGACATTTTATAACAGAAAGGTTATGGATTTTTTGGTCACAAGAGTTTTAATATTGGCAAAAACTTTTAAGGATTTTGAAGACATCACAAGTTTAGTGATGGGTCGTCAATTTCAGCTCAATTTTTCAAAAATTGAAGAATCTCCAAACAATTACAAAATATAAATAGTCAAATTTTGATAAAATTAACATTAGTAATAGGTATAATTGAATTTGACATTAGAAATCAAACATCTATAACACCAATAAAACAGATTTTTTTAGCGTACGGTTGTACACTATAATAATATTTTGACCACCCTTTTTTTTCTTGGTGTTTTGAATTGCGTTATTTTGAAATTATGGAATTTATAAATATTTGATCAAATATTATGTTATTATGCTGGAATATTAAATATGAGAATGAAAAGTGTAGATAACTATTGAAAGAGAGAGAGAAAGAAAAAAAATTGAAAAATAGTTTTCTCGGTCCATGAAATATCTGCTGCCTAATTAATACTAACTAGCTGCACGCAGCGTCGCACGACGCTGAAGCGTCGTATTGGCCTGCTAACGCAGTCCCAGATCGCTGCGCGA
>JANSTP010269970.1:0-10488 GCA_025330745.1 Cladonema radiatum | reverse complement strand
TCACTTAAATTATTATTAGCTTCACTTCGGTCAGCAACTGATGCGACAGTTTTGGCGTCTTCTAGTTGTTTCATGAGAACCGCAACAACAACATTTACTAAAACGAATTGCGAGGCGAGAACAAAGACTGCGAAATAAACCGGCGCAACGTAAGGCATCATAGTACAAGGATCTTTGCATAAGTTCGGATTAATAGCATCCTAGAACAAAACATATTCACCGATAAAGCAGCAAGTATTGACATATTGAAGATATTTCTGACTTATTTATATATAGGCTATTATATTGATATTATTCAAAATCGATTACTTTAACAAAGACTGCTAAGTATGATTTAATAAAACGTATTTTTAGATAACGTAAAGCTGGTAGATGGGGTTACCCTTTTCAATATTTTTTTCGATGAACAAAGCTTGTGTTAATAACACGCAAATCAGTGCCCGTATTAGCGGGAAAAAAATATTTTCAATCTAAATAAAAGCTGTTTTAGTCTTCAGATTTTAAAAATTTGGATATGGATCCATGATGTGCTAAGTATTTGAAACAGAGACAAAAGCGTCTGACAAAAGCATATCATAAATATTAAAAGGCGAAAAATATGTTTGACAATTTTCTTGCAGTTTATTCTATAGTTTATGAATTCCTACCTTTAGTATTCCACTCCAATTATCACCGGTCGATATTCTGAATAAAGTTAACAGAGCATAACCGAAATTTTTGAAGTGCGCATGTCTGTTAATACCATGACATTCATCCAATGAACAATCTTTGAGAAATTAAAAAAGATTAAGGAGATAATATTTATTATGTTGGAGATAAATATCATCAATAAAAATATTGCTTTTTTTTTTAGAAACTAAAGAATAGTGAGCTTCTTCTAGCAAAGTTGCTATCACGTGGTATCCCCGTGATCTTACAAATACAGTGAAACCTCCAAATAGTGAACACCTCGAAATGATGAACACTTTTCTCGAACACTGACGACAGTCAAACGTTTGTGACAAAACCCCTACATGGCGGAAACCTCCGAAAAGTATACACTTTTGTTAAGACCCGTAGGTGTCCACTATTCGGAGGTTTCACTGAATATCAAGTAATAACATGTCATATTTATTGCCAAAACAATATTATTTTGGAGATGAGAGCCCAAGATTACAATATTAAGAAATTGGCAATTAAAGAAGCAAAAAATCAAGTAGCATCAGCTATTGAGTGATATTATCATCAACATGCAACACAATATTTGTCATGAATGTAAATGAGGCAATAAATGTTATAAGAATTACCTAAATGCCCAAATAGTTCTATTCCAAGTGCTGAAAAAATGAAGAAGATCAGGAGGAAAAGCATCGATAAATTCCCAACCTGCAATACAAAAATATAGAATATGGAATTTATTAACACAGTTATGGTAAGCAATAATGTATCGCGTTTTCAAGTAACCAGGTTGTTAACAAACATAATAAAAACAGCAAAACTCAGAGTCACGAAAACCAGTCACGAAAGCAATATGAAAAGCAGAAAAACGAGAAAAGAAAAACAAGAGCAATTACCTGAGGAATTGCTTCTGTAACACAATTCAAAAGTCTTTGTATACCATCAGCAGCTTTTAATATTTTCAAAACTCGAGCAATTCTTAAAACTCTCATGATACGAATAATAGTTGGATTAATTGGTAGACTTGAATTCAACTCTTCAAATACAATTCCAATGATAGAAAGAAATACAATCACAATATCCAGCTGGTTCCATCTAGAACAAAAACAAGAGTTATGTATAAATCATGTCTTTTCTTCTTTAATTTCATAAAAAAACAAGGAAGCAAACGGGACCAAGATTTCGAATCATAGAATCAAATTTTTAAATCAAACCCATCAATTATTTTGTTTTAGAAAGTTACAATTTGTTAAAAAAGCAGATTGAACCTCATATCAACTTACAAGAAGGCTGCATTTTTGAAGTTACCTTTTCTGAATTGCTTATTTTTAAACTTTTCGTAATATTTTTGTGTTATTATCATTCATTTGGTTTTCATGCTCGCTCATTTTTAATAATTTTGCAGCTTCATTGAAATATATCTTTTAAGGAAAAGTTTTTTGAGAAACAATAAAACTTAATAACCTTTTTTATACTGTTGAGCCAAAAGAATAGCATAATATCGAAGGCGTTGTGACAAGAAGGAGCCTAGGCTATCAGGGCATTGCTTACTGATACTTGTACAAGCCCTTGTTTGGTACTGAAATGTGCATTACAGCTAATGTAAAAAAATAATGATGGTTTTAAGTCTCACCTTTGTGCAAAGAACAGACGTGGACCAAATCCATAAATTTTAAAGATAGCTTCCAATATGAAAATTGCAGTGAATACATAATTCGTTATTTTCAAAAAGTATATCAGGTCCTAAAAGGAAGAAAAAAACAGTTGTTTTCGTTTGTTAACATTTTTTTAAGATATCATAATTATGTTATAATTATCATAGTTATTGAGAGCTACCAATAAAAATATAGTTAGTTTGATTCAGTCTATTCCCTTAAATTAGCATTACGAAAACTCTCAATGCAACAAGAGGAGGTATAAAAAGACACGAAACAAATCTTTTAAGTGATAGGAAAATGTCAGCAAAAGAGCTATTAGAATTTGTTGTTGACTGTAGTAATTGGTAAGGAACGTTTTGACTTGATGTGCGCTCAAAAACATTGTTGAAAGCAAACGGGCAGAAATATGGGCTTTGTTGTACCAAAACTTCTAGAGTTTAGCGAAGAGACTTTTTCGACTTTGTAAAGATTTGTATTTCTAAGAAAACTTGAGTTGCTGCAGCATCTCACCTGAAATTAGATTCAAACAAGAAGAGTTGCTACTTACTGGAGGCATTTGGTAGAACTCAATTGCCATGAATAAGACATTTAGACCAATAATAACAGCAATGAATAAATCAAATTTGTAGTGCGATACCACAGTAAAGACACATCTGCGGAAAATGTTGTAATCATCAAGATTCTCTGGAAGCTCATCTATTTGGAAAACGAAAAATAAATACAAATTCTGGAAGAAATGTCTGGTCCTTTTTGCCCATTGCCAATCTACTTATGGTTATGTAAAATCATGTTAAGATTAAAAGTATTGAATATTTAACACTATGTTAGCAAGAAGCAATTGATGATATTTTAACAAGCATGTAATTATCATGCATGAAAAAACACGTATACAAAATCCACATCACATTCAACAAAAACCGTTTCAACAACATATTTCAAATATTTTATCATAAAGTATGAAGTTAGCATGCATGAGACTATACTAATGCAATCATAAACTCTCTGAGCGTTAGTTTGAAGCTGGGATCATTACTGCAGAAGTTCTCACAAGCTAGTCATTATATGGTTTTAAAAAGAAATAGCAAAAAAAATGTTTTCCAATTTCATAGATTAAAAAGTGCAAATGACTTTACAAAGAAGATTGAATGAATGAAAACAACGCAAATTAGTTGATAAGCTTGCTGCTTAAAATCATTCTATACTGCTTTACCAAAAAGGTTTTAGGGTATTACTTTAACACTTCGCAGGAGTTATGATATACACATCAATACTAATATTTATATCTTGCAAAATGAATTCAAACTGAACGGTATTAAGAGAAACGAACTTCATAGAGATGCTTTAGATATTTATTGCATAACTAGAAAATTGTATTTTCATATAATATAAAAGAACGACAAAAATGAAAAATGAAAATTTACTAAGCTTTAGGCTATAGGCAAGTAACATTTTAATTTTAAGCTTTTTACATTTTGCAAGATTTAGACACTAATAATAAAAACTAACTATCAATAAATAAAACATGATTGGTTGGTTATAGATGATCTTACAGTTTTTTGGAACATTTCTATTTGGTGTGATATTACTATGGTGACTGGTATGAATGATATTAGAAGCTGTTTCATGATTGTCTTTGGATGGTTGTAAAAGATTTGACTGATGTTGATGTTCGGTAGGTTTTCCATGCATTGATGTTGATATGAGTTTATTTTCATCGCATTTCTTACTGCGATCGCTATTATTATTTTCTAGAAAATAGAATGGAAGAATTGAGAAATTAAATAAAGAAAATTAGTGAATATTATATAGCTATAAATACAAAACGTGTTTACTTAATTGAAAATAACCTGAAGAAATTTGAAAATTACACGTGGGTGCTAAGTTAGCTAGGTTCATGAGTAAATCTATTAAAAATGTTAATTTTCAGAAGATTTTCAAAAGCAGATACCAAATAAATAATGAATCAAACATATAGAGAAAAAACGTGATCTGTTGCCCACTTCAAAATAAACTTATACCGCAATTTCAAATCATAAAGTGGAAATATTCAGAGTATGTACTCGCGTCAAAAAGTTTATATTTGTCTTAAATATAGAGTTTAATTTTGAGCTGCTTTTGTTCCAAATTTTTTTTTACGTTAGGTGTGCAAGCATTTTGCGGCAAACATCTTAAGAAAAAGCTCTTGGTTGTAGCGTATGCTTGAATAACTGTTTTGTCAAACGCCTAAAGTTTTATTTATCAGTTTGCTCTGATACCACTCAAATAAAACTACTCAGGTATTCTTTTGCCTAAACCGATGTTCTTGACCTAACTCGTTTTTAATAATCTCTTGATAATCCAATATTTACTATGACCGCGAATTCCATGCATAACCCAAAATCTTATAACTATACCTTCGCTTTCTGACTCATCACTTGGTAGATTACCATCATATTCTTCTTCAACCATGACTCGACATTTTTGAAAATTATCTATGATCACACCTACCACCATATTTATCACAACAAAACCAGCAATTAATAAGAAAGACACAAAATACAAAAACGCCCATGGATTGCTGTTTTTCTTTGGCTGAAACGAAAACAAACAAAAAAATGGTCTTAGCAAACGACAATATAACAATTGCATTCAGTTTTACAACAGTTTTTAGTCTGATTAGAAATTTGAATTTCACATTAAATTAGTGAATGATGCTACAACATCATTTACGGAAATTAAAAAAGATAATTTCATAAGGGATTTTCATCCAGGTTTTCAGAGACAGAACTAGAAATAAACTATTTATGGAAAACAACAACAACAACAACAACAACAACAACAACAAATTAAGAGGCCATAATCAGAATTCTGCGAAAGACTTTCTAAAGTATATCAAAAGGAATTTTGAAACTTATTTTCAATTTTTTGATGAATAGAAAGAAGTATGTGTAGTTTTTACTTACATCGATAGGAAGATAAAATCTTTCTCGTGAATAGCTAATATCTGTATAAATTTTGGCATGGTTTTATCATTTACATATAAGCTATTTTGGCTTTTGCGCATAAAAAAGTTCTGAGAATACTTTGGAAATTAAATGAACATTACCTGCTTGTCAACATCTACTGCATCTATTCCATCATACATCAGAGAAACCCAGCCATCTTTTGTAGCAAAAACAAATAATGTAAATAAAGCCTGAAAAATAAATACAAAGAAATGATTTTTGATTACTAAGGTTTTACATTAGAGTTTTGCATAACATCATACTCAGGCCTTAAATATCGAAAACATTAAATGAAATGTTATCAACATTCAAACGTCAATGGGACAAAGGGAACTGCGAAATTAAACATGTTTCACTTCAAATACTGTAATGCCATTTTTTCAACACTCTAAATTGTTCATCAATCTAATCACTACTTGAAAGCCTGTTAACATTTTTCCAAACTCTGCTAAAATTAATAAAAACCTGAACAGATACTTCCACATTTGTACTATTTTCCATTTAAATTTAATTCTATTCCATTTTCATACGAGAAAAACAATTTTATGGTTTCCTCTTCTTAAGTCATTTCTGGATAAATAGAATGTGATACACAATGTACAATATCTATTCTCAAAGATTGTTCCAGAAGTTTTCAAATGGAAGAACATACCTGAAAAAGATTATCAAAATTGTATTTCTTGTTGATCCATGGATGACCATGTTTCAAACAATCACTTCTCGTTATAATATCCTCATCATCTTCAATATTGCAGTAGTAGAATTTGCCTTTAAACAGCTGAAGAAAAGACAATAGAAATACAATGTAAGTATGAGTCACTGAACCATATGAAATAAGTTTCTTTTTGATAGTACAAGCTAAAAGTTTTAACTACTCTTAAAATTATTCCGTTCGAAATTATCTCAAAAATAAAGATCAATTTCAGCTTATTTTAAAACGTTCTCTTATTCAATTACAATGTGGAAAGCAAACCAACTGCAAATCCATGCCAACAACTATCTAATGACCTGTCTGGTTTATAGCTTCTGGTATTTTCTGGAAATTGGGAAGGTCTCTTGTTATTAAGCAATAGAAAACAATGATTTTAGAAAAAGCAAACGTAACGGTGAAAACTATTCAACAATGCCCTACTAAAATATGATACATGTAGTAGGCTATGGTTCCAACAAACAGAAAGATAACATAGAAAAACACGCAGAAAACACTTTACTAACCTGTACTCCGAGTATGCCGAAAATTGTAAAAAATACCATGGCCACCACCAGCAAGTTTCCAATAGGTGCCAAAGAAGCTATGAGTGTTTCAACGACGATTTTTAATCCGGGTGCACGGCTTATAACCCTGAACAAAATAACATAATATTGAAAGAAATTACCAGAAACAGTAAAGTTTTTGTACTCAGACATGTTTTTAAATGTGAAGCCGAAGTGCTCAAAGCCGTATGCCACCTTGAAAAGCACGAATCAGACTTAACGTTACCAAAAGTTTAACGTTTTCTAAAATTCTTCTTACCTTAAGGGTCTGAGTGTTCTGAAGGCACGAAAGACTTTCAGCATTCCCAAAACACCACTTTCAGACTTGACAACGTACGTAACAAAAATATCCACCAATGAAATAATGACCAGAATAAAATCAATTCTATTCCAATTACTTTTCAAGTATGTAGATTTCTCACCAAAATAAAAACCAAGAGCAAATATCTACAAAAAAAAACATTATGAATTACTGTCAACTGATTGTGACTCCACTAAATTATTGAATCATGTTTTGCACATAAAGCAGTTTACAGTAATAATCAAAATAATATTTTGATATAGTCCTGTCTATACAAAACAAGAAGCATTATCTCTACGCAAAATTTATATAGATGGATCTTTATTCCCTCACCCCATATTCCCTTTACCACCTCAAACCTTTTGTTTACCATTGCCATAGATATTTAATTGAAAAAATACAATTAACTGCTAATCCATAGCTAAATTGAATTTAATGCTTTAAAAACGCATGTTAAGATAAAAGATGAAAATTGTAAACTAGAAAACAGACTAGAAAAAAGACATCAAATTTAAAGGAATGTTACTGAGAATCGAAATATTAAAGAATCAAACAATTGATTTTAGGGTTTCAGCTTATTATTCTTTTATTTAAATGCGTAAAAAGGGAATAAATTTTGCAGCAAGCGCATTTCCAAGATTTTAGCTTTTAGCAAAATTACCCGCCAGAGCAGTTTGAGTAATCGAGATGAAATTACCTTGATAATCATTTCAATAGTGAACACGCCAGTAAACACGTGGTTTGAATAATCAATGATTTTTCTCTCCTGAAAAAAAAGTAAATAAAGAAGATATAAAGAGAATAAGTATGTAAAAAATAACAATAGCATATTACACATATTAAAGGAATATCTAATTATCAAAAGGATAGAGACTCCTCATTTTCAGATTCTGCAAGTTATGTAATAGCTACTTTAACTATTTACCAGACTTTGTGGATCAATATTCGGTCTTTCCATGGCCATTATGACACAATTCAAAAGAATAAAGAATAAAATCACATTATCAAACCATGGATTATTGATAATATCTTTGGAGAGTTTGCGAAGTCTAAATTGAATGAAAATAAATAAACTAAATCGAAAGCTCAACTTCAACTTGGTATTATACAAACTATTCAAATAATATATTAAAATCAGCTATTAAACGCGGTGGAATGGGTCTATCAATATTCATCAAAATTAGTAAAGATAGAGCACTAGGAAGGTAAAACGGAGAAATTTATCAAAACCTTGAAAAAAATTTTATTCATACACTAAACTGCTTTTCAATATTTTCATTGCTTTTGATAAAAAGAATAGAAACTTGAAAAGTAAGAATACAGAACTATCAACAACACATTTAATTAAATACAAAAAGAAACTTACGAATTATTATTGGATACCAGATAAAACGTCCATTTTCTTCTTTTATGGCATATTTCAAAATGGCAGCAATTGCCTAGATTGAAAAACCCCTAAAAATAAAAGCATAAAATTAAGGATTGTACACTCTAAGTACTAAGATTAACCTAAAATAAAACTTGTCGACTCAAATATGCCTTTAGGAAAAGGGAAGAAAAGGGAAGTTAATAGTAAAACAGAAAATATAAAATGTTACCATTTTTCCTTTTTTCTCTTTTTTATTATTATTGTTTTCTGCTTTTTCATTTTCTTTCTTTTTATTCATTGCAGTTTCTGACGCTGATCGACGGATCCTTTAATAAAAGAAAACCCAATATATATTTTCTTTTATTATCAAAAATTTTGATCAGTCTAATATTATGCTAATGGAACATTTACAGGCAGTATATTTTCTTTTTTTTGAATTTAAAACACAGAATATCTGGAAAATTAGGAAATGAATTTTCTTAAATTTTTGTTAGTAACTTATCAATATCTTGATCTTCAAATCAAAGAGTTTAGAATAGGAATTTCCTAATTTTCTCAACGCTACACAAATTATACGGGGTACATAAGAATTTTAAGAAAGGCATCTCTGAAAGACATATGTGCGCGAAAAGAAAATAACAATGTTTACATACTCATCTTGTACATCATACATGTGATCGCTTTTAATGTTCGGCATTGACGATGACGTATTGATGCCTCTTGTGTCGTACGGCGACAAATACATGCTGTTAATTCCATTCATTTGAGAAAGATCTTTATTTGGATCGACTGACTTGATAGGTGACGAAAGAATACCATCCTAACACAAGAACGTTTACGAGTAACAACTCGTCTTTGTTGTCCTTAATTGTTTCTTTTGTTTCAAAAAACTAAGTTGACATCGAGTACTAATAGTTTTATTAACGATAATGTTTATAGAAATACCGGAAATTTTAACTTTGATATTAACTTTAACTCACAGCGCTACTGCTCCTAAATATGTTTTTCCTGTCCCTTCAGATATCGTGCAAATGGCACATGTCTATACAGCACTATTTTGTTGTCCTGAAACATAGGAAGACTTTTCCCGAGTGCTTTTGTCGGTATTTCTGATAAAATACGTGACGTGACTTTTCTGATGCAAAGCAATATAAATTTTGGCAGTTAAAAAATTTGCCTTAAAAAGCCGATTAAAGACAATTAGTATGTTACTAATTGGCTAAAAAAGGAAAAGTGCACTTTCAGATATATCAATAAGCTGTTTTTTAGGACACTACCATTTTTAAGGGTAGTAAAAAGTTTTGATTTAATGCTCTACTTACTGTTTCTGTAGAAAATCCCTCCACTAATATAGCAACAAGAAGATTAAACAGGATATAATTTCCAATTATCATGAGTACAACGAAATAAATGGATGCCCATTTGGTTGTTGCTCTCATTGCATCATATAGAACACTATTCCAATCTTCTTGAGTAAGAACCTATGAAAAAAAGTTTTAAATGATTTTAGTGACTTGGCATAGAAGGAATTGTAAAAAAAAAAGAAAAAAAAAAACCGATTGCAAAGGTATTTTATGAAGTTTAAAGGCTCTAGTAACCTGGTCCGTGATTTCCATACACATTCCCCAATTTAAGAACACAACTTAATTGTTTTATCAATAGGCATGTTGGGTCATGTTCGAGAACGCCTTCATCTCAGAACGCCTCTTTAGTCTCTTAACAAGTGTATTCTAGCAGAGTTACATTTTTATACATAGAAACTACTGTAGTATATTGTGCTAGCCTTGTGAGTTTATTTGGAATAGCGGCTTTGATGTTCCAAGATGGCAATTCATACTGTGCTTTGGAAAGGTGTTTGAGATGTTTTGTATTGGATTAGTACGTTCTGTTTGTTGCTTAATTGACTGGTTGTCAATAGGTTTATATGTGGAAAAAAGTGAAAATTGCCCGAAATGTCGCAACTTGTAACAGTAGGCTAAGTAAGGTTATAAAATCTTTTGTGCGAAAGCTGTTTTTAAAGGACAATTCAAAGTCAGCACTTTTATTTATACGCTTTTTACAATTTCTGCTTAGAGACAAGTTGAAAAAGCGTGCAGTCCAAGAAAGAATAACAACGAAAATCGGACCCATATTGGGAGAGCCATCATGGTCTCTTTAAATTCTCAAAATAGAGGGGTTATTCAACAACGACTTACCTGAAATACTGTAATAAGTGACCACATTAAGTTATCGAAATTATGTCTCACAGACTGTCCATCGAATACA
>JANSTP010269959.1:0-10488 GCA_025330745.1 Cladonema radiatum | reverse complement strand
GTGGAAATCAGAACTCAGTTTTTTTCCAATAAACAGTTAAATTCATACTCTATCATTTAGTATAAAAATCGAAAAAAACGATTTTTCATGATATTTTACCTTTCAATAACCTTAATGTTGAAGCAATTGAAAATAGCCTTTTCCTCAACTACTGGAAGACCGTACACGTGATAACGTTAAACACCACATAAACGAATGTAGACGACTGTAAACGGATGAAAACGAGTGATAAACGAGTAGTAAACGTATGTAAACGAAAAAAATTGAGTGATAAACGATTGGAAAACGTATGTAAACGTGTAAAAACTAGCAATAACGTATAAAAACGAGTGCTAAACGAGTAGAAAAAGTATACAAATGAATGAAAACTGATGAAAAACGAAAGATCAAAGGATGAAAAACGATTAAAAGAGTTGAAAAGAAGAAAATTAAATAGGAATGAATAAAAAGAGGTGTGCCGAAAATGAGGATAGATATAATAGAAAAGTAATAGAAACCGAGGATATTTGGGTTTCTCGGCCCTCAGCCCTCGGCCCACATCTTCGGCCCTCAGCCCTCAGCCCTCGGCCCTGATATAAATTTTGAATTTTTTTGTTTTTTATTCTTGATGGAAATATTTGATACCCACATATAATATTGCTATTGTTCTTTTATTAACAGTATAATGATTTTCGGAAAAAAGAAATAGCTTAAACGTTGGAGGCTTGATCTTAGTAATTAGTGAAAAAAAACTTGATATCTGCATAAATTAACCTACCGCGTCACATTTAATGCTAGGAAAGCCCTATTGGAAAGCAGGAATGATTTTTTCAGAGAGATGAAGCGGGTGGTAATATTCCATAGAGAAGTAGGATTGATTTTATTTTTCATCAGAAATTAATGCACTGGTATCTAATAATGAGATATCATGCGTATCCATGATGAGGAGTTTTGAAAACAGGTTTTAATGGACTTGAAATTACATATCTGTTCGTCTTGGTAGAGACATTCATAATTAAAATCGTTAAAGCTATGCTGAACATCGAAAATGGCAAACTCATATAAGCGTTTTAATCAACTTCATTGAGGGATGCTCTTCTTAGTTTTTGAGAAAAAATGAGTAAAGAATAATCAAAATAGTAGATATAATTCCTGTAAAAAGTTTCTATCTGGAAAAATACAAAATTTATATAAGGGCCGAGGGCCGGGGGCTGAGGGCCAAGGATGTGGACCGAGAGCTGAGGGCCGAGAAACCCAAATAACCTAGAAACAGATCGGCCAGGAACTCCCATGAGATTTTTTTTAAATAAATCATAAAAGACAAAGCTTTCACCATTAAACTTTCAGGGACGGTGGGCATTTACATAAATAGGCAAAATCATGCAGAATGTTTCGTGCTAACTTCATCATTTTGACGTCATCTTATTTGTTTAGCCAAGGTGAAGTCTCAGTTTATACTTTTTCTCATTTTGAGCACTATAATGGAGAAAAACATTTTTCTGCAGGTGTATTAGAACCTACGGAGAACCTCTAAAAAGGGGTGGTCCTTGGCGCCATAATTTTTTTTCCTTTGTTCAAATTTTTTTTTGCCTTAAATAATATTTATAAAATTTCAAAAATTCTCATAAAAGTTTGTGATATCAAAATCAACTCGCCGAAAGTTTTCTGCACTCACAAGCCCTTGTCGGCTTCTTTGATATTTTTTAAAAAAGGTCTGTATTTTTTTTAGTGAAAAATTTACTGAAAAGTCATTTCCACTATCTCTTTCTCAAAAATGTGTTTTTTTGAGTCATATTTTTTTTTCATCAAAATACGTATAATTCAGAATGTGAGTTATGAAAATAACATTTCTTGTCATAAAGCCAAACTCCACTAGTCTGTTTTTCATTATTAAAACAGACTAGTTTTTAGTCTAGGTGGAACGCTTTTTCGTTCAAAAGTTATTGCAAAAAAAACTAAAAGAAGAGTTAACATATAAAAGGCAAAGTTCTTTGAGTTGTCACTCGTTTATCACCCGTTTTTATTCTCTTCCGCCCGTTTCATACTCGTTTTTCACTCGTTATTATTCATTTTCATTCGTTTACATTAGTAAGTAGTAACACTAAAGTAATACAATTTATTTACTTGAAATGAAAATCGTACAAGTATCTAACCATACAAATTTCCTTTTATAAACATACACAAATAACAATTGCTCATGGAAATACCTGAATGGACATTAACAATTAAAAGTTTTAATAGTCAGGCTTGTAAGGATTGACTACTTGTATCTCACAAATTCATTCAAGAAGGAGACTTAAACAATACCACTAGGATAAACGAAGGAATAAGCCACCTAATTTACAAACACTTTTAAATGAGAACGAAAAAAAAATATATATTAATGATAAGATAGCTACAAATGAACAAATATTTCATAAAATCTTTGGGGACAGAACTATCGCAAAATCGATCAATTAGTTAACATGCTAGCTTAGTTTATTAAAAATTCAATGATTATTATTGGGGGGAAAACAAGTAATTGAAGAAGTTAGAATTGATGAAGATGTGAGACGAAGAGCGAAGAGAAATAATGACTTAAATATCGAATGAAGAGGAAGAACGAAGAGAAATCCACTACAAAGTCGTAAAATGAGAGAGAGACAGAGAAACAAACAAACAAACAAACGAAAAAAAAAAAAAAATGGCAATGAAAATGACAAAATGAAACGTGAGACTGACAATAAGAGACTTGTGAATAGAGTGATTTGTAGAGATATAGAAAGTGAGACTTTGAGCTGTTTTTCAAGGAAGCTTTTGTTTTTATTTCTGACACTGAGGGTATTTCTGACACTGGCTGTATTTCACTTGTTTCGATTCGTTTAGATTCAATTACATTCGTTTAACACTCCTTTCTCATTCGTTCTCACTCGTTAACATCTGTTTACTACTCGTTTGTCACTTGTTTCTATTCGTTTACATTCGTTTACACTCGTTTACGTGGCGTTTAACGTTATCAAGTGTACGCCTGAAGACAGCAAGAAAGGTGAAAAACCTGAAAAAATCTCTCCATACGTGGCTAGGTCTGACTGGTAATATGAAGATTAATTTGATGCTAAGCGCTTGGATACATTTTCAAGGTTCATTAGATTTTCGTAAATATTAAATGAAAAGCTGGAGAAAATGTGTGAAGTCTTGAATAATTTGAGGTTCTGAGATTCACAGACAGCCAGCCATCCATATATGTAAGAGAATGTTTTTAAAAATACACCAGGAAAAAAATGCAAATTTCTTGTGAAACGCCCTATTAATAGTGTAGAACTTTTGATTTTTCCAAGTAAATTTTGGCAATATTTACCTCCCAAATCCACATTCCGAAAGTAGGACGTCAAAGTATTCCGAAAAAAAATAGCTAAAATGGACACAAATTTGAGCAATTTTGCCATCGTATTGAATTGACGCCTATAAAGTTGATTTCTCACAATTTTCGAACAACTTCTTTTTCTACAACCTAGAATTGACTCCTTTGTTTTAAGCAAATTGAACCCAATTTTCGACTTTTTGTGTCACAGTTTTGCCTCCAATGAAAAGTCGTCGAAAGTGAGGAACCAAAGATCAAAAACTCTATTTGAAATAATTTTTCAGGTTCCTCAGGTCGAAAAAAGTTGAGTAATCCTAGATTATGTTTAGAAATGCATCAATCTTTTGATTTCACTCGAAAAGCCTCGAAGATTCTGTTAATTATTGTTTTGATTGAATAATGCACATAAAAATGCAAAAAATTTCAAGAAGGAAAATTTCCTTTCAGAGGAGGCGAGGATTTTATTAAAGCTTTTATCTTTTTCCGTGTCTCTATTATATCTTCTTGATGTTTTCAGTGATAATAACCAAGCTCTGACGTAGGATTGTCTCTTAGATCTTCAAATATTTTCATAAAGTGATTCTTTGAAATTTCATTTTGCTGAGGTATTTATGATTGTCAAAGCGCCGTGCCCCTCTCAGATGTAGGGCCCTAGGCCTGTGCCCTTTGCCCCCCTCCCCCTAAATCCGCCACTACACAACAGAAACAACTATGCACTTTTTTCTCTTTGTTTATTGTATCAAAGCGCAACGATTTCTTTGCAGAACGTCTTACTTAGTTTTACTGAAAGTGATAAAAAATATTATAAACCACATTTTACTTGTTTTGAAGTTGTACTTACATAGATCAATAAGAAATGGCATACTAAATGCAACTACGTTTTTGGAGACTGCCGAGTATGTTTCTCAGACAGAAAAAGCTATTTTGAAAACTTCCAGGCCTTCCTTTTACAAAGAACAAACGGACACCCTTCATGAGCTTTCAGAAATACTTTTTCAAGCAATAGAAAATTGAAACGAAAACATAGGAAAACGAATGAATAAATTTCACGCGGAATACGAACCAAAAGGGGCAACGAGAGAAATCTAAGAAGGGAGGGACAGGATGCAATGGGTGGGTAATCAGGGCGCGTACCTGAAGGATATTACTTGAAGGATATTACAAAAGTAATTGTACAAAATTGGATTGCCTGAAAACCTCGCCCATGGTTGGCCGAGAAAGAAAATTTTTAGGATTAGTCTCTCTAGAACGGCTATTTTAGCTGTTTGTCACCAGAATTATAGTCTGATATTGGAGCACTATTAAGACTTGCTCTTTTGGCATGAAATTTTTTAGGGCTAAACTTTAGAATACCACCTGCTACTGCTAATTTTTATAGAGGCCTATGCTGACTATCTGATGATGCAATACAATTATTTAAAAACGCCCATCAATGTGCCCATCTTATTATAATTGCACTGCCATACAAAAATGATCTTGTTCATACTTTTTACTGTTTCTTAAAAATTTGTTTCAAATCACAGAAAATGGAAGCGGGTAGGGTAAGGCTGTTGGGGTGGTTGTTAGCTAGGGGCCTGGGAGTATGAGGGTTTGTCCTCCTTTATTGAACAAATGTTTAGAGACAGTGTATGCACTGTTCATTGTATAAATTGTGCTTAAAGAATAGGTTTAGTGTAGGCTAAAGTGGCAGTCTCTGTAAGCTTATTGGGCAACATAGACAGCTTAAGCTCCGTAGGCTGGTTACAAAAAACATTTTGGGGATAGTGGGGTGGGGGCAGGTGGTATTCCAAAGTTATTCTTTTTTTAATATATCATTTAATTCGTAAATGCATAATTTGGTGATTTCGCTTGGCAGCCCACCTAAAATTCTTCCATCGCAACCGAAAAAGGAGCTGTCTATCAAAGGAAGAATATGTTCGCTCTGGGAGCTACTGTGTAACCTGTGGTGCATTAATATAGATAAAAAGAGGGAAATGTTCAACCTGAAAAGATTCAGTTATTTCAGATCCAATTTTTTTTCTAAATATCTAAGCCTCGAAGGTGTATATATAGTATGGACATATGAGATAATTACAGGAATCAATAATATTTATAAGATGCCGTTTCTATATATCTTCACAACTAGAACTATCAAATAACTTAAACATTTTGATTATCGACAAAAAATGTTTGCTAGAAAAAGTTGTGGGTGGGGGCTGTGCCCACCTTGCCCCCCCCCCCCTTCAGGTGAGGAACTGGCAATTCTTTTAGTTCTCTTTAAAAATCATAAAAAAATGAAAATATCTTAAATATGAACCCCTCCAATAACCCTGTCATAAGTCTGTCTGTTTGTTTTTGTGTTGTGCTATATCGTTTTATCTCCTTTTTTTTCTGTTTAAATAGTTTTTTTATTTATCGTTTTTTGTTATGCTATTCGTTTTTATTCTCTGTCATTGCATTATTTTTTGTTCTTTTAAAAAATAAAATAAGTAAAAACAAACAAACTTGATGTTCTGTCTCCATACGACCTTAGAACTGCCAGACCCATACCCTCTGTAATGGAAAATATTAAACTACGCTCTTCTTTGCAACCAAATAAATCAACATTAGGTTTTACTCATTTAGAGCTATATTCCCCTCTAAATGTTTTCATTAGGCCTGAAAATATTGCTAGATTGAATACTGTACCACACTGCAAATTCTGCTCGCGGCAAAACTTCCGGTGGTTATCAATATTTTGATCAAGCATGTCTTGACCGGGCCTTTTTTGGTATCAAAAAAAATATTATTTTTTTAAAATTTTATTTATTTATTTTATTACATTTATGTTTCTCGGGGGGAGAGGATGACCCCCTGCAATTGTTCAGGGATCTGAAGCATCCATGACAATGAAACTCAGGTCCAAGAACAATCTTTTTCATGGACTTACTGTCTTCTATTGATCACTCTGAGTTAACATTGAGTGGTCAAAGTCAATTGCTAAGTGACAGTAACTAACCCTTTTCAGAATACCAGAGTCAAAATTTGTGCGGTGGTTTTGAGCAATGGCTTCGTCATGGAGGTGTTCAAATTATTTTCAGAATGTTAATAATAATACTTCATCACAAGTCACATAATTGGGCCTTTCAAAAATTAGCCATTTCGGAGTTACACGTTTTTTTTCCTTATAAGAAACCAGTTTATAAGAATATTAATACTGGACCTGCCAAAAATTTAGAATCTTTTGGAACTAAGGAAAGGTGGCGAATTTCTGTTAAGAAACTTTTTTGTCTGACATTCACAGTTGAAGTCTTTGAAAGTGGCTATACAGGATAAATTAGGCGCTAATTACACCATCCTTTAAATCTTATTTTTGTTTGCAGCGTACAATTTTTGCAGTAAAAAGATCCAATAAATGACCAACTTGTTGTTTCTTCGATTAACCAACTTTTATTCATTAAAAGACGCCCTACATGCCCTACTTTGAAAAGCCTAACTAGATACATTTTCTGTTCCAAAAGTCTTTTATGGAATGTTATTAAATAACTCGGTTGTTGATGAAGTGGTTTGTTTAACAAGTGGGTAGCTAAAAGTCCGAATTAATTTTTTTTCGGATAAGTTGAATGTCGGACAAGTAAATTGTGACAAGAAGGACGGCCCCAAAAAAATGTTATGGAATTAAGAAAAGTCCTTTATTTGTCCAATTACCTTTGATTGACTTACACTCGAATAACTGGAAGTTACACTCGAATAATTCGAACTCCTGTATTTCGAACAGCCATTTAAATCGTTTAAATGAACCAAATCATTAAGTTCCTTAAGTTCCGTCGGCCTCTATGATATTTATATGAAGATTAACTCCTATAATTCGAATAATCATATATATCAAACGAACCCCGAACTATTTCAAGCTAGTTTTTTATTTCCTGGTTTTTGTTTTCTTTTAGGGTTTTGGTGCAGTGAGAGAAGAAACTAGCGAGAAGTTATCAGCTGAAATCTGTACTTTTTCAGTATGTGGTGATGGTAATTTTAAGTTGCTAGATGAAAAGCAAAAAGAGAAGTATAATATCAAGGATGACAAGTTTAGGTATAGTTTCATATAAAAAAATTAAGCCTTTCCATTAATTGATGAAATAGAGGTTTCCTAACCTCTAAATAAAGAAAGGTTTGCAGGGAGAAAATAGACTAAAGGACACACTAGAAGCTTCATATATCTCTGCCCTACAGTCGCATATCTTTTTAGGATTTGCAGACTGACTTTGTATCAGCATAGCGAAGTAACGCAGTAACATATTGTGACTTAAACAAATAAACTTCGGCACTTCACCAAATATATATTGATTGTTATTCACAAAAGTAACCAAAAATATTAACTGACTAGATAAGAATTATAGGTCCTGATTTAGTAAAATTGATATTATTTTTATCCCTTTTAACTATTATCACCCTTCATTTTGCTTTGTTTTTACCATTTTTTTAGATAGCTTATTTCACAAAGATTTATAACATTCAATTGTTCCTATCCTCTTCATTTCGGCGTTTTTAGATCACAATTTTTTTTTGAAGAGGGAAGAGGGATGTAGTGACCCTAGGAATTTCCAAAATACCTTTTGAATTACCTTGAAACTTGATACATTGTTCGGACAACTCTCTGTTTTCGATTTTCCTACCCTTCTGGATTGAAGACAACCTCAGTTATATCATGATGTTAATCATTTTTCGAATGTACCTCCAAAAATTACCAACATTTTGTCGAAAAGGCCGATATTTGTCTAAGATTTTTTAAGAATGAGAAAAATTCACCAGGTTTCTATTAATCATAAGTAATCACAGATACTTTTAAAAATTTCAGAATTTTGATCGGGGAATTTCAACTTTTTTAAAACTTAACGAAAACACTTACCTTATTGATGGTCCAAAAACAGGCATGTTGGGGTGGAGTTCAAAATTAGATGGTCATTAATCAATTTTCTTATAGACAGCTGCTTTAAAAAAAATGAAAGAATATTTTTTCATTTGTTCAGGCCGTACAAAAAAGTTAATGAGATCATATTTGATTGGTGTATAAGACCAATTCCAGATTTCGCATCAACAAGCTTTTGGCAGTACTTGTTTGCAAAGCATAATAACAGTCTGGCCGAGCTATTCGACGCAAAACCTGCAGATATACCAAGTGCATGGAACCTTTTGACCAAAGATGAAGCACTGGAATCGCTAAAAAAAGCACATAACATTGAGGACACAATCTTTAATATTAATTAAAGATGGATATGGAGTTGGAATTTTTTATAAGATCGACACAAATTTTACTTCTTCTGTTCAAGTTTTGAAGCTTTCATTGAAACCAAGATAGTGAAATGCAGGAATAAAGGTTTTTTGAAGTAGAAGGTATCTCAAGACCAAGGCTTACTATAGTTAAACATCTAAAAATCGTGCGATCGGAGGCCGTGACTTGAGGCGGAACTTTTGAAAGGTGCTTGTGAACATATCTGTCAATATTTGTGTTTTAATTGCCAATAAATAAGGGCACGTTTTTCATAAATTAGATTTTTTGGTCTTTAATGACCAATAGGGGCTATGCATCATTTGTTTTTTTATAACAAGAAGTACTAGTTTGCTAAGAAGTTTTCATCATATCAATCCGATAATAATGGAAGATCTAAATGGAAGATTCCTTTCAAGTTTGTAATTATCTGACATCCATAAGGCACTAAATTGAGGTAATAGCTCAGGGTGTTTTGCGTCATTCTTTTCATTCCAGCTAGCTACATTTAGATTCAAAAATATTTGAGGTAAACTGGAAAATTGGCTTGTTTTCAGACTTTAGTTTCAATCCCAACATGTCAGTTTTCAACAGCAAAGATCGGAATTGACGTTTTTGGCGATTTCCCTGTAACGCCACTTGGAAGGGCTTCAGAACACCTAAGGTGGGCGTTGGGTAGTTTTCACTTATTCTTCACCTAAGGCTCAAAGCAACTGTGGATAAATGAATAGCGCAATTAATCGCTGCTTATAAAAGTAAAAAGTTATCAATTTTCTTATGGCTTGTGGTGCCAATTTTCACAGAAAAAGCTTTGAATTGTCTCATAATTTTTGTGCATGGTTGTAGCTAGCTCTCGCTTCGTGTAGTTTCAGCATGAGCCTATATATACTATTCACAGACAGGATATTTCTTTTGATACAGAGTTAATCCAGATATATGCCAATTTTTTGCCTTCTTTCATATTGTTTACTGTTTGTGTTATCATTTTTTGTGTTGATTAACCTAAGTTACAGCATCTAACTTAAGTTTATAAAGTGTACAACCACTCTAGAGGAACGGAATAAACTCGATTCGGAAATGAAAAATTTTGTTACCCCAATTGCTTTCAAAAACAAACTCCTTAAATTTATCGACCATCTGCTAAATCTATTTTTAATATACATGACCCTGAAACAACTTACTAGAATCAGGATTGGTTTGAGTCACCTTCATGCGCAAAAACTTAACCACAATTTTCAAGATTGTATTAACCCACTGTGCTCATGTAGGTTAGAAGAAGAGAATAAGGAGCACTACTTTCTGCGCTGTCATCATTTTTCCCACTTAAGACAGGAATTACTATGCAAGTATCAAATATCTGCGATAACTTAAAATAATTTGTCATCTTTCAGCAAAGTACATCCTCTGCCTTTTGGTGATTCCAAGTATGATGATAATATTAACGAAATGATATATGGGCCACTATCATGTTTATCAAAACATTAAACAGATTTTCTGGAAGCTAAATTAATATGTGATTTTTTTAAAAAGTGAGTTCTTGGACAATCTAAAGATGAGTTTTTTGACATCTACCTGAGTCATTATTTGCTAAATGTATTTTTTCTGTCTGTCTCAATGGTTCTGTCTAAGAAATGTTAGATAGAATAATCTGTAGTGTCTTGTGTGAGTCTGCTAAATTGCGTGGCCCACGTGCTATCGTGCCATACGTGCCCTACGTGCCTGCGTGCCTGCGTACCATACGTGCCTGCGTGCCATACGTGCCCTACGTGCCATATGTGCCTGCCTGCCATACGTGCCCTACGTGCCATACGTGTCTGCGTGCCCTGCGTGCCATACGTGCCATACGTGTCTGCGTGCCATACGTGTCATACGTGCCATACGTGTTTTATATGTTGTAGTTAAATACTTCATTTTCTTATATTCAAGAAAATGCTTTATGGTTAATAAA
>JANSTP010269948.1:0-10490 GCA_025330745.1 Cladonema radiatum | reverse complement strand
GCCACGTATATACAAAAATTTTTTTAAGGATTCCAAACTATAAAGTTTGATTTTGTCCATACTGATCTTATCTTCATTAAACGATAAAGTTGTTGCATTTTTACCTGACGAAGAAGCCATTCTTTTATATTAATATGAATCTGAATACTAAAAAGAGAAAATTCGAATGAAAATCCCAGAATAAGCGAAAAACGTTCAGATCGGGTTTTGTAACCATGGTAAAAGGAAGGCTGGGTGATAGATTGGTCTTTCTAAATTCTCGAAAATTTAATGTAATTTGCAGAATCGTTCAGTCGATGTAAATATAAATCTGCTGAATAAGCATAAAAAGATAATCAAACATGGCGGAAGCTCGAGAGGAAACACACATAGCGATTTATCATAAGAAGAATTTGAATATAATCCTCAAAGTTGCTGCGTGGCCGTGGATTTTACCTACCAAAACAAATGCAGTGATTTCAGACATGCGCAGTTACGAGACTTGAAAACCGAGTATTGGAACATTCGATATTAGGAACCTTTTTTCCCGTCCCTTGTAGGCTGGAGACCCCCTGTACTGTCGACCGTTTGTTTAACTATTGCAATGCGAGTAAAAAAGAAGTACAAGTCAAAGGAATTCTATTTTAAGTCAATTAATACATAAAAGAAAAAAGAGTTCTTCTTTAGGTAGTATCTTTTATTACTTAAAGCAAAAGAACGTCAAAAAATATTTTTTGGTCGTCAACTTCCAGGAGGGGGGGCACGGCCCCCGGTGTTCCCCCGCCTGGTACGGCCCTGTAACACCAAATAACTTTTCTTTTCCATTGAATAATAATTCCATAGAAGTTATGAGATTTGAAATATATTTCTTAGATCTGGCCGACAAAGTTTTCTATTGAAGTATCCTGCAAAAACTTTTAGGAAAAAATTTACCTTTAAACGGTCATGCAAAAACAAAAACAAATTAGTATTTTTCCAAAAAAAAAAATTAATGCTTGGTGAAAAATAATATATTAAGCTTGTGGTAAAATGAGTCGTTTATTCTGATCTCCTCACTTTCAGCATGATGTTTTTATGGTAATTTTCTTCTTCACTATAAATAAAATACATCTTTTGAAATGACGTCAAAAGGTCAATTAAAATAATATGTTTTTTCTTCGTCTTCATAAAAGAAATATCTTGTTTTGAAAACAGACAAAAGAAATTTTATTCAATGTGAACGATCTCAATGTGAACGACCTCAGTGTCGACGATCTCAATGTGAACGACCTCAATGTGACCGATCTAAATGACGACAATCTCAATGTGAACGATCTCAATGTCGACAATATCTACCTCTCATATTGTTATTTCGACATCTCATGTCTCCATATCGACCTTTCACATCGACATGTCGACTTCTCATATCGCGATGTCGACCTCTAACATCGCAATGTCGACCTCTCACATGGCCATGTCGATTTTGTTATCAATCTAACTTCATAAAAAGTATTCTTTGTCTTGTCAGACAATATTTACAATAAATAGTCAGAAGCATCCAATGGAGCCACTCTAGAAAAAAGACATTCATATTTCTAGCTAGCTGAAAAAACTTTATGCTAATGTTTTGAACGTTGAAATGCACAAGAATGGATCTATTATTTTTCCAGGTAACGTAATGAAATTCAAGAGGTTTCACCAATTAGAGCCGTTCTTATATGTAGCTGAACAATCTTTAAAAGTTTGTCTCCTGGGGGAGCCGTTCCTTTTTCTAGCTGAGCACATATTAGAACTTTTTCCGTTTTTAAAGCCGTTCTTAGTTTTAGCTGAGGTTAAAACGTCTATATTTCACTTGCATTGACGTCTCAAGAACGGCTATATTTCCGCAGCTAAAAATGTCTGTGAAACAGCTTTTTGCAAGAACGGCTCCATTGAATGCTTCTGTATGCTGTAGCCCCAGTCTCATTTGCTTCATTTAGCGTTAATTTTTTTTCTACTTGACTACTTTACGTAAGGAATACCACGATGGAGGTTAGTTACACTCCACCTGAGTACTTTTTATCATTTGTATGGGTAAAACTCTCAGAAATATTTAGGTAATAGATGTTAAAGAGAGAAAGAAGTAGGCTTTCAAAATAGCAGAAATATAATATTATTTCTGCTATTGGATAATATTGGATATTTGCCAAAGTTTTAAAGCTTACATTCTGTTATGAAAGCAAAAAATACCTCTTAGAAACACTATCAAAGTGTTATTCTTGCTCTATAGAACAAAAACAAGAAGTTTGGATAGAGAATTTGATATTTTTGTGATGCCATGAGAGACTTTCATTGATTTACCCAGATTGCCCTTTTTCTCGAGTGACTATATTTAGTTTCTGCTAAATTTTCAGCAATGAAATAACTCATGATTATTTAAAGAATGAGCTAAAGTTATTCGTTTTCAAAATTTGACCAAATTATTTTTCAAAGGGCGATTATGTGCCTCTAAGTAGTTATCGAGTTTTGACATTTTTTTGCTTTTCATCAACATTGCAAATCACGCTCATGCTAAAGGTTAAAAAGTCTTTTACTTATGGAGAAGTTATGGCCAGCTTTATTTTGAATAGAAATCATTCGTGCCGTACCAACTCTCATTTACAAGACACTTGATTTAGAACCAGACGCGCCAAACATTTAAAAAAAAATTTTTAATAGAATAATAGGCAACTAGCTGCACGCAGCGTCGACCCAACACTGAACGGTCGGTTGAGCCTGCTAACACAGTCCCAGCAAGTGATCGCTGCAACATCCCTTCCTAACTTTGGGATGATAAGTTTATTTACTCTTCATTTCATTGACATATAATTTACTTATATTTTATATATGTTGCTTGAAAATTGGTCTCTAAACTAACTAACTCCCTCCTACAAAAAAGTCCCCTAAAGAAGTTTTTAAAAAATCCGGCATTTATGTGTAATCATAGCTACTACAGCAACAGGGTATCAAAATTGAGTTCAAAATCGTGTTTTGGAAATTTAGTATCAAGGTTGAAGTATCTCTATATATAATGAATCAATTTGGAATTATAATTTTCCATTTGGAATTCACTGGTGTTCCCTATGTTCTATGCAATGACAGACAAATTACTTTACATGCTTTTTGTCATAAGAATAGTGTTTTTTTTCTGTCATCATGAATATTCTTAACTTTTTGGACAAAATCATCTTATTTTATTCTTAGTACATTCTTAGCACCCGCATCCATAATGACAATTATTTGGTGTTAGGAAAACATGACCTGGACCTAATAGATGGTAGAAGAAGACAATATGACCATGACATAACAAATTTGATATCTTTCAAGGCAATTATGTAACAAAATCTTTACAAAAATAAGACCAAAAATAGAGAAAAACCGTTCTTAAAGACAGTATTCTTCAACTTTCAACCAAGCGCTAAGATGAGCATATTCTTAGCATATTCTTAATTTTTAGCCAAATTTCATCCTAAATATTCTGATAGAGTATATTCTTATAAAAAAGAGCGTGTAATATGTAAATACAAAACAGGACATGTACGGATACATATGGAACATATGGAAATGATACAAATTATACACAGGCCCGTAGCTATGGGGGGCATGGGGGGCATTGCCCCCCCCTGATCAAAACTTTTTAGGGGCAATACCCCCCTGCAAAATATTCCTTTTGATTTTTTTAATTTGATTTCTTTTACCTGTCATTACAATATCAAATATCATATTGAGAGAGATTAAGAAGAATTTTAAAAATGCATTTCTTCGGAAAGCTGTAGTCAACCAAGGCTCTTTGACATTGTGTACTATCTTGGGTGTTAAATACAAGAGGATGGGGGATGCTTACTAATGTTGGAAAATTTTTGTCACCCACCCATACCGTATTCAGACCACCCTGTTTATTAATTTTGAAAAAGCCAATTGCTAAGTCTGCAGTTTGTTATTATATTTTTGATATAATTACAATTTATAAAATTTATTGTTCCTGTAAGATCTCTGAACATGTAAATTGTACTTGTCTCTTAAAATATAATGCAAACCGGTTTTTTAAAAAAATTGTTGAGACCGACCCCCGTCCCCAACCCCTGATTATTAGGACTACCCCTTTATTAGGCACTTGAGAGTAATCTAAATAGATTTTCTAAACGAGAAAGATATCAGCCACTCAAACCTGTCCGGTAAGGTAACTAAAAATCCTCGATTGCCCCCCGCCCCTGAAATTTTTTTCTAGCTACGGGTCTGATTATACAAATTATACATATGGAAACACACAACAGGAAATTAATGATAAACTTTAAAAACTTGAATCATTTACTCGTACATAAAAATTGTATTCTTTTATCAGTTTAGCGAACTAACTTGAAAAAATTTGATTCTATAGAGCATAACAAATTATCATCATTATCATATTAATTTTTTATCATTTTTATAAAATCCTTAGACATCTCTGTTTCAAAGTATTTTTTTAAAAACAAAAACACACGTTCTAAAATAATTTGGAATGCTTTCTTTCACATGAAAAAAGCCTTATTTTCACGGGTGTAACTTATGAACGAGGATAAAAACAAGCAATGAACCAAAACAATGAATAAAATTATAATATAAACTTAGGTATCAGGGCTTAGCCCTATCTGGACCGGGGATGGGGGGAGGGCGGATTCCGCCCCCTCCCCCGCCTACTGGTTTTTCTAAAATAGCTCGTCTTGTGTTATAGATAGAGGCGTAATCTGTTGTGACTTTTCCTAAAATTTTATAACAAACATTTTTATGAAAAAAATTTTCAAAAATATATCGGAAAGCGGCCATCGTGGGCGATTGGTCGGCCGACGCCGGTCGGTCAATTTTTTTCCAAGAAAAGCCTAAAAATCTAACTTTCAGCATGATTTATAAAAAAACCGTATGATATGTGAAACTAGATCAAAAATGTGACTTTTTGGTGAAAGTCGCATGTAAAAAACTCTTTTGGTTTCAATTTTATTTGAATTTAAAGGATTTTAGCCATATTTCCTTATTTTCAGACCTGATTTCGGGAAAACGATGACATCATCATTTAGGAATGACGACACAAAACCATTTTCGGCTCATTTTCTTCCTTATAGGTTTGTCTTTCTCTCTGTAAAAGATTATAGGAAAATACCTTCTAGAACCGGAGTTCTGGAGAGGGGGCGGAATCCACCCCACCCCCCCCGGTCCTGAGAAATCAAAAAAAGCCCGGTCCAGATAGGGTTAAGAGGGTAAGGCTTAAGTATGGGCTTAAGTATCATATTATAAACTTAAGTATCATTGCGCCGAATCTTTCTCTTTTATTTATTTATTTATTTATTTATTTATTTATTTTTTTTATTGTGTTTCTTTAATAGCGTTTCGGGCAAATTTTGATTTTTCGGATACATTCTGCTCAGTCTCAACTTGCCCTATCCCCTTCCTTCTTTTACTCCCATTCTGCTATTGAGAAAATTGCATCGAAACACTCGTGTATTTGTTCTTAAAGAGATTTTTCAAATAATGTTCAGATGCTTTTTAAGACACTTACTTATCTTTGCAATTATCTTTACAATTTTTTGATCTTATTTATGTGCAGCTTTATTGTCAGCTTTTTTAGAAATAGTGGAATTTCGCTATTTTGAAAGTCCGAATGCTATCCCCGTCCAATGAAAAAAATATATGAACAAATAACAATAGCATAACATCAGCATTTGGAAAATCAATCTTTTGGCGGTTTTTTGTAGAATCAAGATTCCTTATGTCCTTGAGATATCGAGTCTTAAGTTTATAAACTTTACTTTCCATACACATATACTCAATTGTGTCTGCAATTGAAAAAAATTAGTTCCTCCATGTATTTACCCTATTATGTTTTCTACTGTCAAATGTTTTGACGCGATACAAAACGGCAAAATCAAATTGCCTTGAATTTTGTGACTTGAGGCAGTTATGAGAAAAATCTGTTATTGGATAACTACCTCTTATGACCCATATCAGCTCCGTTTTTGTAACCGGCTAACATCAAAAAACACCATTTTAGGGGTTTTAATGATAAAAAAATGATATTGCGAGGAAAATGAATGTCAGTAGCTTATTGTCTAAAACTAAGTCCTAGACATTTTGACCATTCAGGCCCGTAGCAGACTGATTTAGTTTGAGGGGGGGGGGCTAGATGCACAATCAATATACCGCCCACCATGACTAGGCGGGGAAGAAAATTTTGTGTCTTAGAACGTCTAAAATGGCTATTTCAGCGCTTTCGGGAGTGAAAATGAGGGTCGAACCTTGGGTTATTAGAATGAAAACTCTGAGTCACAGCTAACTTATCCATCAAGTTTAGGGGAGGAAGCTGTTTTATATATGAAATGGCTGAACATCAGAGATATCAAAGACCAAAAAAAAAAAAAATTACTTAGCAAAATATCCGGGGGGGGGGAGCAAAGCCCCCTGCCCCCCTTCTGCTACGGGCCTGTCATTATTTAAGTACCTTGCTTGGTTCCATCAAGAATTATCCAATTTTGAAAATCTCGGCAAAATTTTGGGTATTCTGCA
This sequence comes from Cladonema radiatum, assembly GCA_025330745.1. NCBI lineage: Eukaryota > Metazoa > Cnidaria > Hydrozoa > Anthoathecata > Cladonematidae > Cladonema > Cladonema radiatum. Next base: position 3,980 of record JANSTP010269948.1, on the reverse strand, counting down.
ACAACGTCGAATGTTAGTATGATGATGTCAGCAAAACATGGACATGATTTTTTAATGTTCTATAAATTATTGTATTATCAGGAAATAGTGGGTTACTATTTGTTAAAAATTTTGTGCAATTTTCTTCTGAGTTAGAGTGCACGCACATTGGTGTAAACCCATGCCCAATAAGGTTATGTAAGGGGGATTCAAGTTTTGAACTACTGTTTTTTCAAGTAGTAATCAATTGTTATTTCACAGACATGTAGGGTCATTGTGAATTTCTTTCGATTATCTAACAAACTAATATTTACCTTATTGTGCATTCCATGTGTAGAATGAAACAGTATTCTAAAACTTTATAGATGAGCTCGGTTCTTAGTTGACAAGCTAATAACAACATAGAGATCTATGCCTCACAGTGCCAATAATTAGAGTTAGATAAGAAAACATAAAAAGAAAAACCTTTTCATTATACAAAGCCATCTTGAACCGACGGAAAAGAAGATAATTTGCTTCATCAGCTGTGCCAACAGAGTCATTGTAAATGTCCTCTGCCTCGTTTCCCAAAGTGACGAACTCTCTATTTTTGTTAAACAAGATGGAGCAGGGAAAACGTGCCATCGACGATCCGGCCACCATTTCATTACTTGTAGAGATATTTTCTTTATCATTACGCTTGGAGAAAGCGTATCCACAATTGGAAGTGCCGATATCAATAGCAGCAACGACCAAATATTGTTTGCTACGTCGAGATGTTGAATTTGCCATTCTTTTTTGTTTGTCTGTTTGTCTGTTTTTTTTTGTTTTTAATAATTCTGGATGAGGTTTCTGTTTTACATACTTTCGTCTCCACGCTTGATTGCACTGAAGTTATTTTAGTTTCTTTTGAGAAAATTAATCTTCAGTCTATGCTTCTATTGTTAAATGTATTTCTTGAACTTTTTTAAATCAAATTTGTATTTATAATAAATCATTAAGATTGCTAAAAATAAATGCTTTGTTTTTTAGTAATTAAAAAGATTGATTAATAGCTTTAGCTCTCAGCTAATTCAAGACTCATGAAATGACCTACACCAATCTTAGATTCTTAACGCATCAGTTCCCGAGCGTTAAACCCTCTGCCCTGTAAATAGTATGGCTAGATGGCAACGAGGAAATGTCGATCCTTTGACAAAAAATATTTTTCAGATAAAGGAATATACAGGGTGTCCCAAAAAATGTTTACCGAGAACTTTAAAAAGAAAGTTTTGAAGAACTGTTTATAAAAACTTTACTTTCACAAGAAATTTTGAAGATTCTTCTTTCTTTTAAAGAAAAAACTATTTTTCATTGGGCTTTAGGTAATTGCTAATTAGCATTTAAAGTAATTAAGCTTATTTTTTAAAAATTGTGAAATATCATTTATCTAAAAAAATGGGACACAAAAGAGCTAAGAGAGCATATCATCAATAAATTTGAAAATGGCGAAGAAAACAAGGATATATCGGCGAGTCATTTTAGTTATGAAAACGGAAATCGAAATGGTGACATGTCAAAGTAAGTAATTGAAGCAATTAACTTAACTTTCATTTGTACTTATTCCACAGACCTGGAATTATTATTATCTCGAACTTTTTAATTTTGGTATTTTCTAACTTCAAATGCAAGTTGCCAATTATGTGATCGGTAATTGAATGTAGCTACTTTTTAAACCCTTTTACTGAAAGGAGGCGAAATATTTAGAGGGGAAATATTTTTATGTGAATTGATTGTCACTTCAAAATTACCATTTGAAGTTTGGGGTAAACTTTTTTGGAACACCCAGAAAACTTTCCTAAAACTTAAGGAGATGGACAGAGTTGATCACTATAGGCCAACAAGTTACGAGGAGGAAATGGGCAATTTGCTTGATTCGCCAAAGAATTGGTAAGAAAATAGTTATAGTTGTACATAAAATTATAAAAACGTTAACCCTTGAACAGCTATGATTTCGCAAATTTTGATTATGCATGGATAAAAAATTGAAGAGCCTTTTCGGAAATATAATGCCTATTTAAAAGCAAAAATTCGCCATATTTAAATGAAATGAAAAATAAAACCAATAAAAGCATTTAAAAATATCTTAAAAACATAAAACAGCGAAAAGCTTTATGTTTTTAAGATATTTTTAAATGCTTTTATTGGTTTTATTTTTCATTTTAATGCCTATTTATTAATTTGTTGAAATATCAGAAATTAAGCTATCAGATAAATGCGCACGTTCCCTCGTTAATCGTCTAGAGGATTAATCTTACCTGTCGTAATATGTGAATACCGTAATTTCTCGAATAGAAGCCGCAGCTTCTATTTAATTTTTATTTTTTTAAGTGCGGTTATTTTTCGAGGGCAGCTTCTATTTGAGGGCGGCTTTTATTTACCTTGTATTATATTACTTATATCTGTTACATTTACCAATATCTATGCGTAACTTATGCCAGATGACATTTGAATGTGAAAGTTCTGATCTCTTATTTATTGATATCAAAATTTCAGCATATATTTGGTCGTGGCTTGCTTGTCTTAGCTGTTTTTTATCTAACCTGCGACTTATATTTGAGGGCGGCTTATATTTGCTATTTTTCATTTAAAATGCAACTTTTATTCGAGGGCGGCTTCTATTTTAGAAAATACGGTACTCACTTTCAAATCCCGCTTTAATTAAGTCGGTGACTACGCCTATGAGGGGTGAAGGTAAATAGTTTTTTTCAATCTTAGCAAAAAAATAAGAATTCAGTTTATTTTCTTTCTGTGTCAAAAAGAATCAATACAGATCGACCCTTATATCGATTATAACTAATATTAAGTTGAACAACTTAATTTTCATAAGCACATAAAGAGCTCACAGAAATTCTAATTGAAGCAAAAAATGCAGCTGATGGCAGCTGCAAAGTTACTGACGGCTTAAAAATGTAGAGTTGTTCACCATTGTTTAATTTGTGGCCCATAACAAATACTTGTTTCCATTTTTTTATGGTCCAGGGACATTTTTATTTTTTTATTTTTTTGTTAATGGCAAGTAAATCTGCTGGGTATGTTCAGAGGAACGGGACGAACTTTCAAGCTTAGAAGACTGAAGAAGGATAAAGAATCTCTAGCATGATGGCAATGAAGTGCTTTAATAAATAGGTCTGGTTATTTCTTAACTCTTAAAAAGCATATCTTAATATAGGAAATTGATTTTAAATATGTTTCTGGATCTGTGCGTTAGTAAAAACTCAGGTCGAAGGGGTAGGGGGAAATATATATAAACAATGCCAAAGTTAAGAATTTTCTAGCCCTATTTTGGAATTATTATTGCATGAAATTTAATTGCAAATTTTTTAGTGTAAATGTTTTTTACAAACTAATCCTCATTCTGATGTCATAACGACATCAATTCATGTTGGTATAGCAATTTTTGTGTATATTTGGAAATACTGGCTAAATTTCGATATAAATTTCCTGTATCGTAGATTTCTAACCCAACTTTGTGAAATATTATATCAAAAGATAAGTGACATCATTTTGCCGTTAAAATGACGTTATCATGATGTTATAGCCGTTGAAACGTAAATTCTGATTTCCAAGGGTTTTGACGACGTCAACACTTTTAGCGGGGGCTGATAATTCACTAGAGCAATTTCAATCAATTTAATTTATCAAATTACAAAATTGCGTGCAATTTAGAATACATCAAGTTACATTCATATTTGTTATTTAAAATTTCAAACCAAATGACACCCTCGGAAGATCGCTCATTTCGGTCCAATTTTAAAAAATTTTTACCTTGAGAGTTTTTTAATAAAACATATATAGTTTTTCTCCTTGCTATTAAAAATTATCACCCGAATCAATTTAGAAGTCTCTCTATGCAGTTTCCCAAAACACATACAAAGTATTTTTTTACTAAAGGTGGGTTTACAGTAGCCTAATATATTTGGCCAAATATATTAGGAAGCATATTTGGAGACTCTCCAAATATATTTGTGCAAATATTTTTT